>JAXQQM020078265.1:0-14663 GCA_034641835.2 Pinus albicaulis | reverse complement strand
GTCAAGATTCGTCAAGTTTGATGATGTGGCATGATTCATTCTTTTATTGTAATATATAAATGTTACTCTTTGTTTGAACACCTTTGACCAAGGTCTTTCTAGTGGTGATTGACCTTACTTCACAATCTTGGGCTCTGAAAAGGACCTCATAGCCTTTATCACACATTTGACTAACACTTAGCATATTGGCTTTTAGACCGTCTATGAACAGTACATCTTGAGCCTATCCTCTTCCATTATTCAGGCTGACTATGCCTTTTCCCTTGATTTTCCCTACTTTATCATTACTTAATGTTACATTCCCAGATTTCTTTTCATCAAAGGTACAAACTTGCTTCGGTCTCTAGTCATATGTTTCGAGCACCCACTGTCCACATACCATTGATTGTTTTGATCTTGAGTAATTAGAACCAGATCACATTTATTTAGTTTCATTTTCCATTGCATTAAGTTATTTTCTATATAACCTTTTTTAGGAGACGAATCACATTCTTTGAGAGGAAATTCGTTAGAGTTGTTCCCATTTTTATGGAAAATAAAAAATTTGATTGTATTTCTGAATAGATTGAGTACATGAGTGAAGCCATCATTTTTTCTAATTCCCCTTGCATTTCCATACTCAAGTCTTTTTATATACGTTCTGCATTCCATGGCTTTATGATCGAACCCTTTAAAACAAAAACAATACCCATGGAAGTAGTATCTATCTCTGGTAGAGAGAGTTGCTTGAGGTAGTATTTTCATTTGTTGCATATTTTGCTGGTTGGACTGGATTTTCTTTGTTTTAGAGTATGCCGCAATATGTCCAGGTTTGTGGCAGAAAAATCAGGTGATGCTTCTCACATGGGGAAAGAACCTCCTTTGACATCTTTCGAATTTGTTCAATTCATCCTTAGGAGAGTATGAGCCTTTTGCAGTTGACTATTTCTTCATTTCTTTCTTTGTCACTTGAGGTTGATACTTGTTTCTATTTGTTTCATTATATATCATGGCCTTACTCGATTCTAATTCTGTGGATTCCCTTTTTTCTCCTTCATTATCATTTACATATTTTACAAAAATGATATTCTTGTTATCTTCTGCCTTGGATTTGTTGGTTTCTCCCTCGTAGCCTATCCCATCCTTTTTATGAGGAGTTTTTTGAGAATTAATATTTTTTTCCAAATGTCTAGTTCTTTTCATTTGAGAAATATTCATAGTTAATTCAATTTTGGCCTTTTCTAATTTCTTCCTCAGGCTTACCACTTCTTCTTCCAGTATTTCTCACTCCTGATTTTTCTCCTTTATTTCTCTTCTCAGAATATCCTCTATTTTCCTTCATTCTTCTAGTTCAACCTTCAATTTAATAATATCTTCTGAATCTGGTTCTGTCTTTGCATATTTCAGAAGAATCTCTTTTTGTTTCTTACTCTTAGGTTTAAGTCTATCTATTTCCTCTAGGGAACTAATTAGCTCCCTCTCAGGGTCTACCTCACCTTGTTCTTCAAATTCACGAAGATCTCCCTCAAGCTCTTCCTTGGCCATAAAAAGGAATTATAATGTTCCTTCTTCATTGGGGGATTCATATGAGCTCTCAAATGCACTATTATCTTGTTGGGCATAGAATGTGCTTCTATTAAATATGTTCCCTTTCGGCCTATTGTTGAAATTGGTTTTCCCTTTCCCTCTTGAATAATTCTCCGTTTTATTATGAGGACATTTAGATGCATAGTGCCCCACTCTTCCACATTTAAAGCACTTCAATGGAAGTTTCCCTTTATACTTACCTATGCCTTTCTCCAATCTTCTGAAAATTTTGGCCTCTTCTTCATCAGAGCACGAGCATGTACATTCCTTCTCTTCTCTGCACTTATCTACCTTAAAGGTTGCCTCCCTCACATTTTACTTCCCTTTTAGAAGTCTCATCTCATAGGCCATCAAGTTTCCAAGCAATTGGTTCATGGTAAGTGTTTCCCAGTTTGTTGTTTCTTATATGGCAGAAACCTTAGAGTTAAACCTAGATGGTAAAGATATCAATATATTTTGTACAATTACACATTATTTAATGGTTTCTCCTAGAGATTTCATGTTATTTAGAACTTCTGAAACCTTTAAGAAAATAATGGATACATCTTCATCTTCATTAGTTTTTATATTTTCAAACTGAGCTCTATAAACTTGAAATTTGGCCATATTCACCTTTTTATCTCCCTCGTGGATATTTTCTAATGTATCCCAGATATCTTTGGTAGTCTCACTGTGCATTACTTTGATAAATTTTGTTTCACATGGACCGCTCAAGAGTGCATTCATGGATTTTGCTTTAGCTATGAAATTGTTCTTGGATTCTTTCTCTGTGTCAGTATCCTTTGGAGCATATCCTTCTTCCACAATAGCCCAAACTTCTATTCCTAGAGACATTATGTATGTCCTCTTTCTTATTTTCCAGAAGGCATAGTTTGTGCCATCAAAAAATGGGGATTTATTTGTTGAGAATCCTTCTAGGCTAGCCATTTTGGGCACCTAGGATCTCCTTCCAGCTGTTAAACTAATACAGAAGGAACTAGCTCTGATACCAATTGATGAAATTTTAGTTAAACTGAGAGGGGGGTGAATCAGTTTAATACATTCATAGAAATTTAAAACTTTGTATTCAACTCATTTACACCTTCATTTAATAAGCAACTTAATACATAATGGATCAACAAACATAATTTGTGGACAAGAAGTAATAATGTGTTTAACACTTAATCATCAAGAACATAGACATCATATATAAGTAGAAACCCATAAAGGGAGAGAAACACATCTTATTATTGTTTTGATGCAAAGGAAAGCTCCAACTCCCTCTCACAACTAATTTTCTGTAGGCTTCAACCTACAGGAGACTACTACCCCAAATTTTGCAAGCTACAACTTGCAAGGAAGCTCCAACTCCCATCTACTTTCTACATGCTACAACCCACAGGAGCCTCCTACCTCAACCAGCTACAACTCGACATCTATCAAGCTACAACTTGATATGGAAGCACTAACTCCCTCAGACTAAAATAAAATCATATGTTGATTTACCTGGATATCAGCTCTATTTTTCCCCTTCTTCAATGATGCCCTTCCAGCCTTCAAATCTACTTCATATCATCTCTGGATCTATACAACATCTTTATCTTCTCTCTCTCATTCTTCCACTCTCTAACCTCTCTATTCATATTACAATAACATCATTTATAGAGATCACTTCATGGATGTTCGCATTATATTCGGGAATATGAAGTGAGCATGCATGACTCTTGCCTTCCACCCATTCATTTCCACACTCATCATACTCGAGATGTTAAAAATATATACAATTATTACAGTATCAAATGGAGTTTTTCTTTGCCTAGGAGACTTTCCTTTGCATCAAAAACAATATAAAAAAAATAATACATTTACAGTTACATTCAAATATTTCATTCAACGCTTTCAACTTCTTAGATTTGTTGTGTTTTTTTCCTCTTCCACTTATTGTCCCTTTTTCTTTTATGTTTCTGCGGTTATATTCCAACTGTGCTACATGACCACCTTTTTCCCTGACTCAACCCATACTATTGCACTACTATGCACGAGCTCCAGGTCCTTTTTCTTACCCGAGCCTTTTCTTGCATGTTTAGACTTTTCTTTTAACACACAACCACATCTACCTTACACTTTTCATCTTGGCTAGCTTGTTTAACCAAACTCGTGGATCTGTGTGTTATGGCCCACATAAATCTAATTTTACATGCAGCAGAATACAACTTTGGAGCTAAATACAACATACATACATTAGCGATCAAACAACACTACTTTAAACTAGACTACACATAAACCCAAATCTCTTTCATACACTGGTAACTTCATCTTAGAGGGTCCCACAATACCTTGAACCAATCAAAACATATCGAATTTCGGAAAAATTACCAAACAACCTTAAAAAAGAATTTATCATTCCACCGATGCAAAGTTGCACTGTAATCTCCATCGTATATCTTCGCCAGATCAAGCAGTCTCGCTATACCTCTTTGTCTTATCACAATCGCTCGCCTGAAATTTTAACTCTTATCGATAAAGCTAAACCATATAATCTGCGATGTACGCTAGTGCGCAGTGATGACACGTGGCTCCTCCCTCATCGCATCACATCGTTCCATCCTTCTTGCATCACATCGCAAAAAACATACCATATCGTACGAACTCTTAATGGTAACCTCTAAAATCTGTGATGTGCGCTAATGTGCAATGCTGACACGTGGTCGCCCCTCATCTCATCGCATCACAAACAACTTAACTTGCGAATTCATATTAACCATTCATCTCTCACCTTCACTTCTGTGATCTAATCCTGACCTTCCATTCACCTTCTTTGGAAATCTTCTAAGTGTTCTCTGCCTTAGTCGATTTATGTTTGTTTATATTGTCACCACTCTACAACACCGGTTCCTCCATGCTCCTCCTCTTGAGCTTGTTGTGTATTCTTCAACGTAAATCTCTCCTGACCTTGTCTTTGTTGTTGAATCTTATTCTGATTGATCACACTCGACATACAACTTTTCATACTGATTAAAGCCAGAATTCAGAATACATTCCTTTCAACTTGCACATAAGTTTATCTTCTTACCGCTTAGGTTTCCATAATTCTCTCTTTTCATGGCCTTCTCTTCCTACAGAGCCCTCTCTTTCTCACAGCTCTCACCTCTCTCTCTTGACCTAATCTTCTTTGTTTAATTGGCCTCTTCCTCCTGGCTCTCGCCTCTCTCTTATGTTTTCTTACTGCATTATTTCCTGATCTACTTCTTTGCCTTATTGTTGCTTCTTCTCTACTTCTTTGTTGCCTTTTCTCCTTGTCTGCCTTGCTTCTTAGATTTTTTTGTTGCCTTTTCCTTTTTGACAGTTCAAGTGCTGCTCCTTTTTTCTCCTTTGTCGTCAATGATAATATCTCCAACAGTCTACCCTTTGTCATTGTTGGCAACACTTCCTCCAAGACTTCCTCCCCCTTTCATTCTGAGATGTGTCTTTCTTCCTCTTCTTTTTTTTCAAAAGAGAATTTATTCTTCTGCTTTCCTTTCCTCCCCCTTTGACATCAATGGAAAAGGGTTGCACATTTCCCATTGTAGTTTCTATCCTTTCATTTTCTTTTCTCACTTTATAGGCCTTCTTCTTCTGACTTTATACTTTGCTGCTCCAGGATGGTGTATAATAGTTGTTGTGAGAACACTTTGAGAATCATTGAACTTGTATGAATAGACACAACAAATTGATGTTATCCCAAACTTACGAGAATGTTGGAAGGCATGTCACCATAAAATGTTTTTTATTTTTTTCCCCTACTACTTGATAGAGGTGATATGTGGTAGACTTTTGATGTACTTATATCATAATACTTCGATCTTGAGGACTTGTAACATACCATACTCTATATATCTCTACCAACTTCTTAGCTCTAGCTCTTTTGTGACAAATTTTATGAGCTTCTCTTCCCCTAGAATGATGCTTTATTGTCGGATACTGACTATCCATTTTCTACTGCATTGTTTCTATTCCTTATATTGTTTCCTTTTCTAGTGTATTTGCATCATTTATTTTTATTTTTATTTATTTTTATCATATTAGAGAGTATCATCTGCAAATACTACCCCTAGTTTTTCTCTTAGATATTTGAATGGTTCTCTAGAAAGAGGTTTTGTGAATATGTCTATTTTTTATTCCTTTGTTGGTACATACTCCATCTTTACTATTTTCTCTACTACTTGTTCTCTGAGGAAGTGGTACTTTATTGGGATGTGCTTGGTTTTTGAATGAAGTACTAGATTTTTTGATATACTTATTGCACTTGTATTGTCACATTTGATAGAAATAGGTTCAATGATTCTTACCTTCATGTCTTGGAGATTTTTTTTCATCCAAATTACTTGTGTGCAACAAGCTTTTGTTTCTATGTATTCCACTTTTGCTGTAGATAGAGAGACATATGTTTGCTTCTTGCTTAACCATGCCAGCAGACTTTCTCCCAACTAAAATGCACCTCCACTTGTGCTTTTCTTGTCATCCAAACAGTTGTCCCAATCTACATTTGTATATGTTGTCAATGTGAAGTCTTTTCTTTTTGGATACCATAGGCCATAATGTGCAGTTCCTTGCAAGTATCTAAATATCCTCTTGATTTCTAGCAAGTGACTTTGTTTTTGCGCTGCTTGATATCTTGCCACAAGTCCTACTGCCAACATAATGTCTGGTCTAGAGTTAGTTAGGTATAGCAGACTTCCTATTATAGAATTGTAAAGTCTTTGATCTACATCTGCAGATCCATCATCAACACATAAGTTGCATTCAGTGATCATGGGAGTAGACATAGGTTTGTAGTCTTCCATTTGGAATCCTTTTAACACATCTCTTAAGTATTTTTCTTGTGAAATGAATATGCCTCTGTTATTTTGTAGAATTTGAAGTCCTAGGTAGCAGGTAAGCTCTACAATCATAGACATCTCAAATTTTGACTTCATTTCTTCTGCAAATCCTTTTACTAACTCATCCTTATTGCTAGCAAACATGATGTCATCTACATATAATACTACAATTAAGAGTTCATTTTCATCTACTTTTATATACATATTGTTGTGTACTCCTCCCTTATTGAAACCTTGTTTTTTAAAGTACTTTTCCAACCTAGAATACCATGCACGTGGTGCTTGTTTGAGACCATATATGGCTTTCTTTAATTTTCACACATAGTCGTGTTTATCTGCTAAAGAAAATCCTTCATGTTGTTCCATGTAGACTTCTTCCTCTAGATCTCCATTCAATAAGGCAGACTTAACATCCATTTGATATACCTTGAAATCATGATAGCATGCAAAAGCTAGAAACATTCTAATTTCTTCCATTCTTGCTACAGGGGAAAAATTTTCATCATTGCCAAGTCCTTCGATTTGAGAGTATCCCTTACATACAAGTCTGGCTTACTGATCTTAAGTCTCTTGGAGCAAATGTATGGGCTACAGTTGAATATGGTTATCAAAATCCTACCTTATTTTTATCAGATCCAGTAAAAGGAAAAAATATGAAACCAATGCAAAGGTTGTCAATGCTTTATTGGGGAGTCTGACTAAATCAAAATTTGTCAAAGTTATGCAGTAAAATACAACAAAGGAGATATGAGACAAAATCATTCTAAGCTATGAAGGTGATGCCAAGGTAAAAAGTGCTAAACTCCAAACTCTCAAAATTCAGTATGAAAAAACTCAGAATGCATAATGATGAAAGCATTGCTAGTTTCTTTTTACGTCTAGATGAGATCGTAAATCATATGAGAAATTTGGGTGAAGTCATAAGTGACACCACTCTAGTGGAAAAAGTTTTAAGATCTCTAACTCCTAAATTTGAGTCAAAAGTGTCTGCTATTGAAAAGAAGCAGGATCTACAAACTCTTACTATTGTTCAACTTCATGGGATTCTAACTGCATGTGAAATGAGGAAAGGAGGTTCCTCTGGAGTCAAAGAAGCTGCTTTTAGAGCTACTGTAAAAGGCAAGGAAATGGAAGAACAAAAAGAATCAGGGTATGTATTAGAAGAAGATGAGATAAATTTTGTAAAGAAACTTCAACTTGGCACTGGAAGGTTCAGAGGTAAGCTTCCTTTCAAATGTTTTGCTTGTGGAAGAGTTGGTCATTATGCTGCTAAATGTCCTCATAAAGATAATCATGAAAAGGGAAAAGATTTAGCAAAAGGTTATAAGAAACGTTTTATCAATAGAAAAAGTTATTATACTCATGAAGATAGTGATGGTTTATCAAATAGTGAAGAAGGAGAATCTGATCAAGATATTAGATTACTCATGGCATTTGAAAAGGACACTAGTGATGTTAAAGATACTTTTATGGATGCTTTAGAAGAAAATGATTTTCTTGAAGAAATCAATCAACTCAAAATATGTTTGGAAGAAAACAAAATAGCCATAGATACTTTAAAGAATTAACTTACAGAAAAGGAGAAGCACAATGAGAAATTAGAATGTGAAATAGTAAGTCTAAGAAAGGAAATTGAGAAAGTAAAAAATTTAAATCTTAGATTTGCTAAAGGTTCTGAAACCTTAGACAAAATTATCAAGGTACAACGCTCTCCTCTTGTAAAGACAGGTATTGGATATATCGGTGAATCCTCTTAGTCTTCAACAATAAGCTATCTAAATGCAGCTAAAGCCAGCCAGCAACACTTCGTCACCCAGCAAAAGAACAAAGACAATGCCTAGGTAAAGCATGACCACTTCAGTTTAAGGATGAACAATAACAAAACTATCAATCAAAAGGTAAACATCAATAGAAGGTTCCATGATCGCATAAATTTCTTCTTTAATGGACAATGTTTCTCATGTCATAATTTTGGTCATAAAGCTGCTCAATGTGTTGCATACAAAACCATCACGACCAGAGAAGCAAGAAAGCAAAGAAATGGGACAGGAATAAAGAAGAATACTTATAACAACTACAAAATTGAATGTTCTTATTGCAATAAATTTGGACATGAAGAAATCACATCAAAGAATATATACCCACAAGCTCCAAGGTATGGAGAAAGAAGGACTTACAGTTTGAAAGCTGTGGCATAGCTTTATTTGCAGAAGGAGAAGAAAATCAATGGTACATTGATAGAGGATGCTCAAAACACATGACAAGTGATAAAAATAAACTTCTTTCATATAATGCTTTAGAGAAGGAAAAGAATGTTACTTTTGGAAATGACTCTCCTGCTATCATTAAGGGAAAAGGATCTGTTTTTCTAAAAGAAAAGGTTAAAGCTAACAATGTTATGTATGTGGATGGATTAAATCATAACTTGTTGAGTGTGAGTCAAATGTGTGATAAAGGAAATGAAGTTGTCTTTAGTTCAAAGGAGTGTGTAGTTCGTGAACATGACATAGGAAAATCCGTAATAAAAGGAACAAGAACACCAAGAAATTTGTATATATTGAAAAGTGGCCAAGAGCAATGCTATTTAGGTAAATCTACATAAAACTAGTTATGGCACAGAATATTGGGACATTTGAGTTTCTCTCAAATCAGCAAATCTAGCAGACTCAAAGATGTGCGTGATCTACCCAACATCACTCTACCTGAAAGTACCATATGCAAATCATGCAAATTTGGTAAGCAAACCAGGGTGCAATTTAATGTCAAATAAGGATCAACAAGTAAGCCTCTTGAACTTATACATAATTATTTATGTGGTCCTGTAAGAAAAAATTCACCTCGTGGAGAACAATACTATATTCTATTTACTGATGACTTTTCTAGAATGTGTTGGATCGGTTTTATTGAAACACAAAGATTGTTGTGAAACTAGCTCGAAAAAGAGAATAAAAGAGATATCATCACCTTAGAAATAAGCCACTTTGAGGAAACCTCCAATACATTACATGAATGAACAATTCTTGTATGATTCAAATTAAAAAACCTCCTTTCTATATATAGGGAGGTCAGAGCCTGATGTAATCCCTACTTCGACCTAACAATAATAATCTAAGGGCACAATAATAACAATATGGGGGTTACAAGGGTACAATAATAACAATAAGGGGGTTACACTAACAACAATAAGGGACTATACTAGAAATATAGGGACCTAACATGCCCCTCTCCTTCAAAAAAGTGTTGTCCTCAATGCTTGAGTAGCTCTGGGTGCTTCTGTATAAAATTCTCATCCTCCCATGTAGAATCTTCGGTGGGTAAGTTCTTCCACTTGATGAGATACTCTGAAATTGATCGATTCCGTAGTTGTCGAGTTCTTGTTTCCGTGACCGCTTCAGGTTCCAATATGATTTTTCCTTCCTCATCAAGTTCTGGTAATATTGTTTGAACTGGAAGATTTTCACCGATAACCTTCTTTAAGCATGAAACATGGAAAATTGGATGTACTCGTGAAGAATCAGGAAGCTCCAATTTGTATGCCATAGTACCAATCTTTTGCAACACCTTGTAAGGACCATAGTACTTTGGCGATAATTTATTATCCTTCTTAGCTTGCTTAAGGGACATTTGTTTATATGGTTGTAGCCGTAAAAATACCCAATCTCCTACATCAAAACTTCTCTCGCTACGATGTTGATCTGCCTGTTGTTTCATTCGATTTTGTGCCAAATTCAGGTTATCCTTTAAGAGTTGGAGAACTTCTTGTTGATGCTCGATGTGATCTTCCGCTGCTTGAACCTTCGAATTTTCTCTTAAATATGATGTGATGGATGGTGGATGATATCCATAAAGTGCCATAAATGGGGTCATTTTTGTTGCAGTATGGAAGGAAGTGTTATACCACCATTCAGTTAGAGGTAACCACTTGACCCATTGTGTTTGTTTATCAGATACAAAACAACGAAGATATCCTTCCAAACATTTATTTCCTATCTCAGTTTGTCCATCGGATTGAGGATGATAATATGAGCTATGAGCTAATTGAGTACCCAAACAAGAAAATAACTCCAGCTTCCATTCATCTCTTGCTTCGGTTATCCAATCTAGTTGGATAATAGAAACAACACAAAGAAATGCTTCCACCTCTTCATTCTTTCTTGAGAGTGCATCTACAACAACTTTTAGCTTCCATTTTTTGTATATTATTTCAAAGTCATAACCCAACATCTTTGTGACCCATTTTTTCCTCTCTTCCGAAGATATTCTTTGTTCCAAAAAGTGTTTAATAATATTATGATTAGTTTTTACCTTGAAGTGTCTTCCCATTACGAACGTTCTCCATTTTTTAGTGCATGTAGTATTGCTAACATTTCCTTCTCATAAATAGGTTTCTGTAAATACTTTCCTTTGATTAGACGAATTTAAAAAGAAATGGGTCTTCCTTCTTGCATTAAAATAGCACCAATTCTATTTCCTGATGCATCACATTCCACAATAAAGGTTTTTGTGAAGTCTGGCGTAGCTAAGACTGGTGTTATGCACATTTCCTCTTTAAGATGTTCAAAGGCCTTAATTGCTTCAAGAGTCCATGAAAATGCATCTTTCTTCAATAATGTTGTTAGAGGTGCTGCTATTCTCCCATAATTATTAACAAACTTTTGATAATACCCTATTAACGCAAGAAATCCTTGCAACTTCTTTGTGGTTGTCAGGACTTTCCATTCCTTAATGGCTTTAATTTTGTTAGGGTCTACCTTAACAGCCTCGTGAGATACAATATGACCAATATATTCCACCTCTTGTACTCCAAAGAAACATTTGGATGATTTTTCATATAATTGTTTCTCCTGCAATAGTTTGATCACCCTGTCAACATGTTGAAAATGATCCTTCCAAGACCTGCTATAGATTAGTATATCATCAAAAAATGCTAGCACAAATTTTCTAAGGAAGGGTTTGAAAATTGAATTCATCAACCCTTGAAATGTAGAAGGTGCATTTGTAAGGCCAAAAGGCATGACCAAAAATTCATAATGACCCTCATGAGTTCGAAATGTTGTTTTTGGAATATCTTCAGTCTTCATTCTAATATGATGATACCCTGAACGAAGATCCAATTTGGTAAAATAAATTGCTCCATGTAATTCATCTAATAATTCATCAATCAAGGGAATGGGAAATTTATCTTTAACGATGAGATTATTGAGCTCCATATAATCCAGACACATGCGCCATGATCCATCCTTCTTGTGTACCATTACTACAGGAGCAGAGAAATAACTTTGACTAGGTTGAATTATACCCACCTCTAACATTTTTGCAATCATATGTTCAATTTCGCTCTTTTAGACATAAGGATATCTATAAGGCCTGATGTTTGGAGGAACACTTCCTGGAATCAAATGAATAGCATGATCATGATCAAGAATAGGTGGGAGTCCTTTTGGAGTTTCAAAAACCTTGGAATGATTTCCAAGACTTTTTGCAGATCTGTAGAAATAGATTATTTTGATGTTGGAACTTCTAGTGAGCATAATTGTGCAATTACGCCTTGTTGTTATTTCTTTAGAATCTTTGTCATGACATTAGAGCTTATTATCTTTCTCGGCTTCCCTACAATACCTCGTAATTCGACTTCCTTTCCTTCTGAAAAACAATTCAAGAAAAGTTCTGGAAAATTAAAAGCTACCATCCCCAAAGATTGTAACCATTGTACTCCTAGTACAACATTAGCACCTCCCATAGGAATGGAAAGCATTGGACTATTCAATACATATTCCCCCATGGTTAGCTTGATATTATGGCATTTTCTAGAGCAATTTATAGTTCCTCCATTTGCAACCATCACTTGACATTCTGGTGCTGGGTTTAGGAAACAATTCAATTCCTTGGCTACCTTACAATGAATAAAATTATGGGTACTACATGAATCAATCAACACTATTAACTTTCTCTTCTTGATATGTCCTTCTATCTTGAGAGTTTGAGGAGTGGTAATTCTTGCCAATGGATTACAGGATATGGTCGAACTCATTTCTTCCTCTTCTTGTTCATTTTCTTCTTCCTCTTCACAATCTATGTAAAATAATTTCTTCTCAGCACACTTATGACCTTTAGTGAATTTTCTATCACAATTTTAGCAAAGCCCTTTTTCTCTTTTTTCTTCCAATTGTTGTGGTGTCAACCTTGTACGTTGTGGAAATCTATGAGTAGCAACACTTCCCTCTTTATAGAAGTGAGTGGTAGGCTTCCTTGTCGCCATAATTTTACATTCAATTTTTCTTGCCAACCTGAATGCCTTCTCCAATGAATCCAATTCCAAAACGTGAACTTCATGTTGGATGTTATCCTTTAAATTACCTATGAAGAGATCAATTATGTGTTCCTATGGAATATCAGTTACCCTTATATTCAATTTTTGGAAGTCCTCTATCTGCTCCCCCATTAAACCCTTTTGTTTGAGATTTATCAATTGGCTAAAGAAGGTGTTGCTCTTTGTATCCTCATAATGTGCTATCATTTCCTCCATAAAAATTGACCAAGTGACAATTTTTTTACGGGAGCAAAGCCATCGATACCATACAAATGTATTTTTTTCTAAATGTGAAGTTTCAATGTGTACCTTTTTTGAGATTTTCACATTATGGAGATCAAAATATTGCTCCATCTGTACTATCCATGTTACAGGATCGTTTCCATCAAACTTCCACATATCCATTTTTGGAATATGGTGGTTCTTCCCGCCAACATTAGATTTTATGAAATCACGATTAACATTTATTTTGTTCTCATCATGAGTTTCCTCTACTATATTTTCACCATTAGGAAACATTTCTTGTATAAATTTTTTCAAACCTTCCATGTATGCTTTTATATCATTCTTCATGTTTTCCATTTTCTCATCGATCTTAGCTTCCATGTCATTCATCTTAAATTCCATGCCAGCTTCCATGCCATCTATCTTAGATTCCATGCCATATATTCCATTCTTCAAACCATCCATCTTAGATTCCATGCCTTTCTTCAAACCATCCATCTTAGTTTCCATGCCTTTCTTCAAAACTTCTATGTCATTTTTTGTTGCTCTTTGCGAGAGAAAAATTTGTTGCACTTGCTCTTGTAATTTTGATATGTCATGTTGCCATTCTTCATCTTCATGAGTCATAGTAGAGCTTTCTAAAGGCTTAATGGGTGTTTAATTATTTTTGGGGGCCATTTTAGAATCCAATATTGATATCTATTCTACAATATGCCCTTGGAATCAATTCAACTTGATTCTTCAAAAAAGACTTATGCAATTCGGAAAAACAAATACACACCTTTTACTTGCTTTTGGGGAGCTTGATATTGAAATTGAATTATCTCTATAATTGTGGATCCTCAATATATGAAATTCAGCCCTGTAGTAGCCCTCTGAAGCTTCTTTCAAATGCCATAGGTCTGATATGATTTGGATTCTTCAAGACAAAGTTATGTCCAATCTCCCACACTGACCTAATTTTTGACTAGTTTAGTAGAGCGAACTTGTACGACTTTCCATGTGTCACTGTTTCCTCCTTTCGCTCTGAAATTGATAGAATCAAAATTAAATTCCATGTACTTCTAGCCACTTTTTACATCATTCCAATTTGATGCTCAGAGAGAGAGATATGAATATTTTCCCATGATCACCTCTTTGAGATGAAATTCAGAAGCCTCAAAAAGCCCTAACTTCCACAGATCATATATCCAAAAATATTGAGAACCAATATCTGAAGTTTTGCGACGATGTTACTCAATATTGCAGCTTCACACTCTAAAAATTTCAGCTTCTGAACCTTCATAGAAAAACATTATTACGAAAATACCACGATGACCTGTTTAGGTTAAATTCAGGAGCCTGCAATATGACCTAACTTTCCCAGATCATATCTCTGAAAATTTTGTGAACCAAGCTCTAAAATTTTGCGACGATGTTCCTTAGGATTTTTTCTTCACACTCTAAAAATTTCTAATTCTGAACCTTCGTAGAAATAAAGTTATAGCGAAAATGCCACGATGACCTATTTGGAGCAGTGAAACCCTAGAATCTCAAAGCTCTGATACCAAATGTTGTGAAACCAGCTCCAAAAAGAGAAGAGAAGAGATATCAACGCCTTAGAAATAAGCCACTTCGAGGGTCCAACCTCCAATACATTACATGAATGAACAATTCTTGGATGATTCAAATTACAAAACCTCCTTTCTATATATAGGAGTCCATGGAGCCACAATGTAATCCTA
>JAXQQM020092877.1:0-106686 GCA_034641835.2 Pinus albicaulis | reverse complement strand
TTGATATACTTAGGGGCATATGATTCTTTTTCTGCCATCTTAGTATTCATTATATTCCTTGTTACTAGAGATTTCTTCTGATCTTTTTCATCCTGATTACATGTTTCTTCTTTTGTAGGAATTGTCTGGGCTTATTCACCAATCTTCTTTGCTTTTACAAAAATTATATTTTTGTTTTCCTTTTCTTTACCTTTACTCGATTCTCCTTCATATCCTATTCCTGTTTTTATCATTGGGGATCTTTGAGCAATCGGGATATCATTCAACTTGCTAAAGCTTGTTGTTTGGGAAGAGTTTATAACCACTGTCCTTTGAGAATTTTCTAGTTTCTTCCTGAGACATACCACTTCTTCCTCCAACTTCTCTTGTTCTTGGGTTTTATCCTTGATTTGCTGAAGTAATACATCTTCTATCTTCTTGGCTTCTTCAAGCTTTACCTTCAGCTGCATGAGGACTTCTAAATTTTGTTCTTCTTTCACACATTTGATAGAATCTATTTTGCTCTTTCGCATTTTTAGCTCGAGTCTCTAATTTCCTTCCACAGAGGGCACTTCTTAGCTCCCCTTCAAGGTCCACTTCAACTTCTTCCTCATCTTCTAGTAGGTGTCCTTCAAGTTATTCTATGGACATCAGTAAAAATTTAGAGGTTCCTTCTTCACATGAGGGTTCATCTGAGTCTTTAGATGCACTGCTGTCTTATTTAGCATAGAAAGATTTTCTATTGAATTTCTTTCCTTTTTTCCAGTTCTTTGATGTATTTTTCTATGATTCTTGAGCCTGATTCCTTACTTTCTTGTGAGGACACTTAGCAGCATAGTGTCCAACTCTTCCACAGTTAAAGCAACTTGAAAGGAAGTTTACCTTTGTATTTACCTGAACCTCTATCCAGTTTCTTGACAATTTTTTCTTCTTCTTCATCTGAGCAAGAGCATATTTCTTCCTCTTCTTCTTTCTTCTTTTCTGTTTCAAAGGCTGCTTCCCTCGAACTTGGTTTCTTCTGTGAGAGCCTCATTTCATAGGCTGTTAGATTTCCAAGTATCTGAAGCTCAGGTTAGTTCTAACCGGCTCTTCATTTAGATACCTTGGGATTAACCGATGGAGTGGATCTTAGAATCTTTCACAACTATACTGGGTATTTCTCCAAGAGCTTTACACATACAACAATTTCTTGCAACTTTTAAGAAGACAAGAAGTCACAACATCTTCACCATCATTCATTTTTAAGTTTTCAAATCACTTATACTTGAATTTTGGCGCTTTATGGTCTCCTCATGTATGTCCTCAAGAGTATCCCATATTTTCTTGGCAGTGTCTTTGTGCATTACTTTAATAAACTCTGCTTCACATAATCCATTCAGGATGGCATTCATGGCTTTTGCATTAGCCAAAAAATCTTGTTTTGCGTCCTTTTCTGAGTCAGTTGCCTTTGGGGCATATCCTAATTCCACAACAGCCCAGAATTCTATTCCTAGAGACATTATGTATGTCTTCATTCTGATTTTCTAGAAAGCATAATTTTCACGAGTGAAGAAAGGGGCTTTAATGGTTGAGCATCCTTCTTTACTAGCCATCTTGGGAACCTAGGATCTCCTTTTAGTTGTTAGACTTGTACAAAGGAACCTGCTCTGATACCAATTGTTGAATCTCTAATTCAACTGAGAGGGGGGGGGGGGTGAATCAGTTTAATACATTCCTGATCTTTTAAACTTTTCATTAAACTTATTTACAATCTCATTTCAAACTTATTTGATGTGAGAGTAATTTTAGAATGTAATCATAAAGTATTAGTTTAATAGAGCAAGAGACTTAATTCATAGAGAGTACAGGTATTAAAGAAAATAAATGATACATATCGTATCAACACATAAACATCATGCACAGAGACACCAGATATAAGTGGAAACCCATAAAGGGATAAAAACACATCTTATTATTGTTGTGATGCAAAGGCAAGCTCCAACTCCCTCTCACCACTCATTTTCTGTAGGCACCAACCTACAGGAGGCTCCAACCTCAATTCTGCAAGCTACAACTTGCAAGGAAGCTCCAACTCCCATCAATTTTCTGTAGGCACCAACCTACAGGAGGCTCCTACCTCAGTCAGCTACAACTGACATCTATCAAGCTACAACTTGATAGGGAAGCTCCAACTTCCTCATTTTCTAAAACTGAATGTTTGCTGATTTCCCTCAGATATCAGCTATGTTCTGTAGCTTCTCTTAATATTCTCTGCCTTCTATATTCTGCATTCTCTCTATATATGCCTTCCTTGTCTAAAAAACGACTCGCATATCAGGATGATATTATTTATAGATTTCCTCACATGACTGTTTGTATTCTACTTGGAATTCGAAATGGATAGTCATGTCTCTTTGCCTTCTGCCTTCTCACTCCTTTTATCAGCTTACTCAGAAATTATAACTATAGGTGTCAATTTTAACATTACAGTGGGATTTTGTTTTCTCTTGGAGACTTGCCAATGCATCACAAAAAATAAAAACAATTAAACCATTTACATTCGAATTACAATGTGAATTCCAGCTTACTTATTTTGTCTCTTGGTTTGCTGTGCATTTGTCTTTTCTGTGACTGTGTTTTGACTCTTTAATTTTCTCGTCTTCAGAGTGGATTTCTGTCCTCTGTTGTAGTGTATTTGCTGCATACGTGTAACAGTGCTTTTATATCAGTGCCTCTTAGAAAAATGCGTGACTGCTGACTTGCAGCAAGTGTCTTGTTGATGTGGAACATTCTGCAAATGGAACGGACATATATCACGGTCATTGTATATTTATAATCACCCTCTCATTAGGCCGAGGCCCGTGGGTTCACAGCCCATGTGACATATTTTAATACAACTGCAACCGTGTTTTATATATCTAACAACAATCCTTTTATATATAAGCAATCGCCCTCCACCTTAAACCTTTGGTCTTATATTACAATCCAATAAGTCGAATCACAACCACTAATACATGAAAGGGTCGGGCCCCACATCTCCGTCGGCGGATCGGTGGTGTCAAACGAAAACTTGCGATTGCGATTGATCAAACCGACGCGATGACCACATAAAACATGGCTCATATCGCAATCGTCCAACTTTCAACACATGCAATCGGGACGATAGAAAAGTTCCACGGGCTTATCAATACTGATGCGACACACAATGCTAATTCCTCGTGATATAATGTGATTCAATATCTCATACTAATCAACATACATAATTTTGTATATCAACGGAGAGTTCCTGCTATATTGAGATTCTGCTGTTGATTGGAACTAATTAATCTCCATCGCATAATCGGCCATCGGGTCCACTTGATCGAGCATAATACAAAAACTTATATCAATCTAAAGTTCCGAATGGTACGGGAACTTCCTGATGCATTAGCTCATAAACTCATGGGTATATAACTCGATCGGGTCCGGCCTTTGATCGAAGCATATAACAAAAGACTTGCGATCAATCGGAAAGTTCCGATTGCGATTGGGAACTCGGATGTGATTGGCTCATAAACTGTGGCATATAACTCGATCGGGTCCGGCCTTCGATCGGAGCATATAACAAAAGACTTGCGATCAATCGAAAATTTCCAATTGCGATTGGGAACTCGGATGCGATTGGCTCATAAACTGTGGCATATAACTCGATCGGGTCCGGTCTTCGATCGGAGCATATAACAAAAGACTTGCGATCAATCGGAAAGTTCCGATTGCGATTGGGGAGAGGTCCCACCATCTAAAACTTCATTTTGTGCGCTCCATAATATAACGGACATATATGTATACTTTTCCAAAGGGTTAAGCGATTCTCGGAATATGGTTTATATATTATATGTGCTCCGCCAGTTGGAGAGTGTGATTCCCGGAATATGGTTCTGTATTATATGTGTAACACCCAGCTGGAGTCTGCGATTCCCGGAATAAGATTCGTGTTATATTATATGTATAATGCTCGCTGGAGTGTGCGATTCCCAGAATTTTATAACTGCTCTCTGCCTCTGTCTCTGCTTCTGTCACTCTGCCTCTGTCTCACTATGCTTCTATGACTGTTACATTTTGACTGTCTTCTTGCTTCCTCTATTGCTTTCGCTGTGCCTCTTTTGCCTTCCTTTGCTTCAGCGCTGCCTCTTTTGCCTGAGTGCTGCCGCCTTTGCCATCAATGACAATATTTCCAACAAGTATTTTCAATACCAAGGTGATATTCCTCATATAGCAATCCCCTATCTTTGTTTTTCCTTAAATGATCATTTTCATGCATACGCCAATAATTTCATATGGTTCTCGTGAATAATTTCATATGTTTCCCTAAGTTGCACAATACAGACTCCTAATGTCCATAACCTTCCCAGGTTCCTTAATTTTACATGCTCATTCTGGGGGCAGACTTTCCCTGTGGTGAAGGCATGCAATCTACAAGGAAAAAGTGCATGAAGAAGTAGGGGTTCGTAGGTGGTGGCACCAAAGGTCTCCATCACACACCTAACTCTTCATCCTGAGAGCCCTCAGAGATTATTCCGTATTGCGTCTACAAAATTTCATTAATGCATGGTTGGCTTATTCCACTATTATAGTCCATTGTAAATAAATAAAATTTGCAATTGTCAAAGAAGGAAAATTAAGTTGTGAACTCAGGCTTTTGTTTACACAGTCAGATACTTGGGTCCCCCTTGCACCTTGGGAAGCCTCTATGAGCTATAGTATTATTCATACCTCCTTTGGTGGTGCCCACAACCATACACCTTCGCCTCTCTAACTTTAAATTCATTTACGCTCAACCTTACCTGGTGTTTACACCATTGAAGCTCCCTGTTGTTGGACATGGCTATATCCATTTGAAGTCTTCACCTTTGTGCATAACCATACTCGATTACTCCCCTTCTTGACAACTCCAATGTCATGACAAAGAGCCAAATCCTGTTGAGGGTCCTCTTCTCAAGTAGAAGGGAGAATTCAAGGAACACTTCAAGCTCATAGGGAAGCACGAAGATATCATTCCCAAACCCCTGCTCCTATACAATAGGAAATCAACTATGTTGATATTGAATTTCGTGTTGAACATGATGAGCAAGTTGATGAGGAGGTCTTGGCCTCTATGGTTGAGTGGATGATTGATTCAAGCCATACCTTAGGGTGCCAAAACTAATATCTATGTATAATCAAGCTATACTAGAACAAGAAATCGCTCCCCAACAATGTCTTACTAGAGCATAATGAAACTTGCAGGGAGATATTATTACAGATTGATGAACTACAAATGGAGCACAAGGACCCTAGTTTGCAACATTGTGACATCTCTACCAATTTGGCCCTTCAAATTTAATAGATGGGACAGAGAAAAAATATGAGAACTAAATATCAATCTTCCCAGGGGTTTCATGGTAATATAATGGGCTGCCATTGTTCATGCCATGGACAATGAAACTAAGATATTTCAAAACAATCATTCACAAACATTTTTTACACACCAATATGCCTCTCTTTCGTGTTGTCATCAAGCCCATGAAACATCTGAAAAAACATGGTTTTCCCTCAATTCTAGCCTCATAATATTCAGAACAGGTGCTGGTTTATTGTGCCTTTAATACTGGTTATAACAGTCAAGAAAGTACAATTCAACCAAGAGATGAGCTCACAAATCTGCCACATGTGGACTAAAAATAGTGATGTAGCTCATGGTCTTTCCTGTGGGTTTACAGTCTATGATGTTTTCAAACATGTGCATGTAGTTATGCTTGATGGAAAGGGATTTTTACACATTTCCAACTTTGGAAAGTTGGCATCACCGTGCTACTCTGCAAATGTGATGAAAATCACATGTGCAGACCCTTTTCATTGGTGGACAACACTTGGTTCCAAGTTGGGTAGGTGTTCTTCTTAGAAGTGCATGAGAACCTCATAATCATTTCACATATGAAACTAGCCTCCACGTTAAAAAATATCATCACTACATCAAAGTTTGGCCCTTATAAATCAAAGCACAACAAATTAAAGCTTATGAATCTAAGAATTGAAGACTGTTGCTCAAAAGAGCTTATTCTACTCTAAACTACTACTCACTAGAGCTTATTCATTTCCTATCCTGCTGTAGCATGTGCCAAAATAAGGCTTCTAGTTGAAATTATTGAATTAATACAACCACCTCATGGATACAATGGTCCTTTCCTCTGTGCTTAGTCATCATGCAAAACTAGGAAACCTCGAAACCAAAAGGTTTGCAGGATGGAATATTGTCATTGCTGGGCTACAATAGAACCTGGGTACTTGCAAATGAAAAATGCCATCAATTTTGATGCAACATTGGACATGATCTGCCACAAGATATGTGTAGCTGTCTTGAAAAGGATTTTTGTGAACTCTGTCAAACCACATACTGCCACCTTTTCTTGAAACTCTCATTTTTCCATCACATGAGAGCACATACTATTTTCCAAATGATTGTTGTTAAAGTTCTGTATTGGATAGATGAAAACTTGTCACAAGGGAAGCATGATGTACAATTCTGTCTTTTAAGGAATATTGATTCCATAGTCTTCCATTACCATTATTAGGCCACCACAAGTGCTACTAATCCAACCCATCAGGAAGTTCTGCACCTAAGGCTCTAAGTGATAGGCCTATAAATAGTTGGGGAATGCAGTCCACTATCATAGCTACAAAGTTTCCCTTGAGAGATCACATACACATTATTACAGGAAAACGGTTCTGAAGTAGTAATATGTAGTGTAGAGCACTCCTTGCTAGTTATTATGGAGTAGCAAGGACACCAAACCAAATTATTCCAACCCTGGGTCACTGAATCTACTAGTTCTTATGTTTCAGTAGGGTTAGTGTCTTCCTGGTGTTCTAGGACTTCTTCTGCCCTTACTTGTTTTTTTGGAGTAGCAGGGTTTTGGGTGGTGGCAGGAATGTATCATGTCCTCTTATTTCCTGGAACACAAGGGGGCTATTTTGATGCCCTCTCATTCTCTCAGTGGTTGGTTTTCTACTAATTATCTCAACTTCAATATCACTTTCCTTCTATGGTGTAATAGAATTTGTCTCTTCTTCCTTAATATGAATTAGTAGGTACTTTGTAGCCAAGGGATTCATGACAATATATTATTCCTCCTCCATAGTTGCAATGGGTGGAGTCACACAACATTGGGCTCATTTAGTGAAGTTTCAACAATTGGAGTTGCAATGAGTTCTTCCCAGGATTTTCTTGCTTTGTTTAGAGCTTGTACCATGAGTAAGCTGATAAGGCCATGGTGAGAGATGAAATATCTTGGTATGTTTGCTTTTTGTGCATGGGCTTCCTTATTTTGCAGGGACTTGAGTATGAAGTATGACATATTGAAATTTTGACAGTGTCTGAGATGGTCAAGGAAACAAATTTGCTAAAATTACACTATCCCATAACATCTCCAGCAAGTGATGTTACCAAACTCTTTCCTAGCTCTAGGATTTGCTGCAAAATTTCAAGCTTGGATTTTTGTTTTCAGTCCCACTGCTCCACTTCATGAGGAAGCTTAGTTACTTTAGTTGGAGTCTCCTCTCACTTATACAACAACTCCAACAACTAAAAAAAATTGTCCCTAAATGAAGGAAAACTCTAGTGTTATATCACCATCATAACCATTTAACCTATGCATAGATTCCATCCATCCTTCCTATTGAAAAATAACTTGAACGTGGTCGAAAGATCCTAGGATCACTACTTCAATTGGTTCATTATATATAAGAGAACCTCCCATGGTATCTGTAGCTATTTTTCTCTTGACTATCATTGTTACAAGAGAAAAATGGAAATTTGACAATTTTTGGGAGGCAGTTTCCAATTTTAGTGCAAAGTGATGAGTTTAATGGTTTCTGATAGACGAGTTATAATTTGGGAATATTATGTAAAGGAATTATGGTAGGAAGTAACAATATATAATTACTCCTTCAAATTTAAGACTCATTCATTGTGAAATAAGTTGGGAAAAATACTTATCATATCTTAACTTAGCAGCTTCTCCTTCATACAATCAATTGAGTTGATAGTTGGTACTGTTGGAAATATTTTCATTGATGGAAAAGAAGGCAGCAGATGCAGAGACAGGCAAAGAACAGCAGCAAAAGACAGCAGGTAATATTTACAGAGAGCAGCAGAGGTACAGCGAAGGCAGAAGCAGAAGCAGTGAAGGCAGAAGTAGAAAGAAAAAGGCAGAGGCAGAGGCAGAGCCGTTATCGCAGAAAGGCAGAGGCAGAGACAGAGCCGTTATTCCGAGAATCATTACCCCAGCCGGAGGATACATAAACACAATTCCAAGAACCGTAACCCAGGCAAGAGGATACATAATATTCCGGGAACCTTAACCCAAGTGGCAAAGTATATATATAAACATATATATATAAACCTTATTTCGGGAATCGTAACCCAGGCGGGTGGATATATATTATTCCGAGAATCATAACCCAAGCCGAAAGATATATATAAAACTTATTTCGAGAATCATTACCCAACTGGAGGATATATTAAAGTGGAAACATAAAGCTTATATATATGCAGCGCCTCATTTATGTTGCGCCTTATATGCAAACGTCCAAACCATAGATATTTATATGGTGCGCAATATATAAAGGCAGGGTACAATGCATCATGGGCCCGACGAGCAATGTTAGTCTTAAACCATTGGCAAAGTATACATATATATCAAACAAAGGGTAGTGCCTTTGTTAAATACATGGCCTGACTTTTGATCTATGCGGAGCATATATATATATATATATATATATATATATATATATATATATATATATATATATATATATATATATATCTGTGTGTGTGTGTGTGTTGGTCTATAATATATTGACATATATATATATCAAGATCAAATCTTATATAATGCATCTGTATGCGGGTTTATATGTTAAAAGGGCGTTGGCATTTAAATGAATTAAAGGTGTGAAGTCTATCAAATATATGTGGGCCCATGAATTGAATACATCATAATATCTCGTGCTAATGGTGAAAATACAAGGCGTATATATATATATATATATATTATAGTTATGGATGATGAATTAAGAATACAAAAGGGTTTGTTTGGTTTTAAATAAAAATAGAATCTTATATTGTGGGACCCTCATATAATCACATCGGAGAGACTTATGGCATCGGAACTTGCTAAGAAAAGTTATGATCGTGATTTAGTTCCAGACCCGATTCATTATACACGGTGACTCAAGTGTGTTCAAACTCTGGCTTAAAGGTATGCCAATCGCATAGGAGAGACTTATGGCATCGGAATTTGTTAAGAAAACTTCCGATCGTGATTGAGTTCCGGACCCGATTCATTATACACGGTGACTCAAGTGTGTTTAAAGTCTGGCTTAAAGGTATAGCAATCGCATCAGAGTTAAAGTGGAACATTAGCACATACCATTGAAGGATGCGATTGCGATCAATCACAAAGGTACCAATTGCAATCGGAAGAATACAATTGCGATCAATCGCATCGGAACAATCGCAAAGGTACCAATCACAATCGAAAGAATATAATTGCGATCAATTGCATCGAAACAATTTCAAAGGTATCAATTGCATCGGAGTAAGGGAAGAACATCGAAGCATTATATTGAAAGCTGTGATTGCGATTAATCGCACTGCAACTATCGCAAAAGACCTAATCGCAATCGGAAATCTTTGGATGAGGCTCATCGCAATGGAGAATAAGAAAAGTTCGGATGGTGGGCCCGAAAGGGAATTTTATATGTTAAACAGGCTTTTACTATTACGTCGAGAGTTGATTTAAGTTGTATTAAAAAGGAAGTTTGTATGTTAAAACTTATTATAATTATGCCGAGAGTTGAAGTTGTGTTATATATAAAAGGCGTTGTAGTTACACCACGGCAGTGCACATATCAAAACGTCATTTTATTATTATGCCGAGAATCAATTGGCCTGGTATAAAAAGCACAGTTACATATGCATGACAGATGGCCGTTACTCTATGACAGTGAATAAGGAAGAAAACAGAGCTGAAAGGGACAAAGACACAGTCAAAGAAAAGACAAATGCACAGTGAGCCAAGAGGCTGAATAAGTGAGTTGGAGTTTTCATAGTGATTGAATGTAAATGATTTTGTTTTATATTGTTTGTGATGCAAAGGCAAGTTTCCAAAGGAAAAAGAAAAATCCCATTGTAAAATTGAAATTTGTACATATTGTTATAATTTTAAAAGTGAGTTGGAAAAGGAATGAGAAGACAGAAGCCAAAGAGTCAAGACTGTTCACTCCAAATTCCTTATGAAATACAAACAGTCATGTGAGGAACTCTATATATAATATCAACTGGATATGAATAAAATATATTTTTTTTCTTAAGAGAGTAAGGATAGAGAATGAAAAAATATAGAAGATTGAGGCAAAGAAGATAAGGAAGAGAGGATCAGAAAGAGATGCTACAGAACAGAGCTAATATCTGAGGTAAATCAGCAAAAATTTCTTGTGAAAATTGAGGAAGTTGGAGCTTACCTATCAAGTTGAAGCTTGATAGTTGTCAGTTGTAGCTGACTGAGGTTGGAGCCTCCTGTAGGTTGGTGCCTGCAGAAAATTGAAGGGAGTTGGAGCTTCCTTGCAAGTTGTATCTTGCAGAATTGAGGTTGGAGCCTCCTGTAGGTTGGTGCCTGCAGAAAAACAGTGGTGAGAGGGAGTTGGAGCTTGCCTTTGCATCACAACAATAATAAGATGTGGTTTAATGTCACATTAATTTAATACTTGCTGCAACATATTAAAACTGTTCATATACTAAGGTTGATTATAAAATTAAGCTATAAATAAGCTGATGAAAAATTGAAAAATGCTCATGTATGTATTGAACTAATTCACCCCCCCCCCTCTCAGTTCAACTAAGAATTCAACAATTGGTATCGCAGTAGGTTCCTTTGTACCAGTTTAACAACTGAAAGGAGATTCTAGGTTCTCAGGATGGCTAGTAAAGAAGGATGCTCAACCAATAAAGCCCCTTTCTTTACAGGTGAAAATTATGCCTTCTGGAAAATCAGGATGAGGACATACATAATCTCTCTAGGAATAGAAGTTTGGGGTGCTGTGGAATTAGGATATGCCCCAAAGGCAAATGACTCAGAGAAAGAATCCAAACAAGATTTTGTAGCTAACGCAAAAGCCATGAATGCCATCTTGAATGGATTGTGTGAAGCAGATTTTATCAAAGTAATGCACAAAGACACTGCCAAAGAGATGTGGGATACTCTGGAGAACATCCATGAGGGAGACAAGAAATTAAAGACTGCCAAACTTCAATTCTATATAGCCCAGTTTGAGAACTTAGAAATGAATGATGATGAATACATAGACAGTTTCTTCCTAAAATTTGCAGAAATTGTTAACAATATGAAAGCTCTTGGAGAAACCATGCCAGAAAGTATAATTGTGCAAAATATTCTAAGATCTCTTCCATCCAGGTTTAATCCCAAGGTGTCTGCAATAGAAGAAACAACTGATTGGGAGACCTTGACCATGAACCAGCTACTTAGAAATTTAACAGCATATGAGATGAGGCTCCCACAGAAGAAGCCAAGTACGAGGGAGGCAGCCTTTAAAACAGAAAAGAAGAAAGAAGAGGAGGAAGACATATGCTCTTGCTCGGATGAAAAAGAGGCAAAATTTGTCAAGAAATTGGATAGAGGCTCAGGTAAATACAAAGGTAAATTTCCTTTCAAGTGCTTTAACTGTGGAAGTGTTGGAAACTATGCTGCTAAGTGTCCTCACAAGAAATTAAGGAATCAGGCTCAAGAGTCAGAGAAAAATACATCAAAGAACTGGCAGAAAGGAAAGAATTTCAGAAGAAAATCCTTCTATGCTCGACAAGACAGCAGTACATCTGAAGATCTAGATGAACTCTCAAGTGAAGATGGAACCTCTCAATTTTTATTGATGGCTATAGAAGAACTTGAAGGTCTCCTGCTAGAAGATGAAGAAGAAGAAGGTGAAGTCGACCTTGAGGGGGAGCTAAGAAGTGCTCTGGAAGAGATTGATAGACTCAAGCTAAAATGCAGAAAACAAAAGGACATTCTCCTCAAGTATGTACGAGAAGAACAGAATTCAGAAGTCCTGATGCAGCTAAAGATAGAGCTTGAAGAAGCCAAGAAGATAGAGGACATGTTACTTAAGCAAATCAAGGAAAAAACTTAGGAACAAGAAAATTTGGAAGAAGAAGTAGTATGTCTCAAGAAGAAATTAGAAAATTCTCAAAGGAAAGTGGTTATAAACTCTTCTCAAACAACAAGCTCTAGTAAGTTGAATGAAATTCTTGGTGCTCAAAGATCTCCTATGATAAAAACTAGAATAGGCTATGAAGGAGAATCAAGTAAAAGCAAAGACAAGGAAAAAAGAGAGA
Organism: Pinus albicaulis; assembly: GCA_034641835.2. Taxonomy (NCBI): domain Eukaryota; kingdom Viridiplantae; phylum Streptophyta; class Pinopsida; order Pinales; family Pinaceae; genus Pinus; species Pinus albicaulis. The sequence continues at coordinate 94,301 of JAXQQM020092877.1, read as the reverse complement.
TTATTTTTGTAAAAGAAAAGAAGAATGATGAAGCATCTCAAACAATTCCTATAAAAGAAGAAACCTGTAATGAGAAAGATAGAGATCAGAAGAAACCTCTAGAAGCAAAGAATGTAATAAAAACTGAGACCCCTGAGTATGTCAAATTTGGAAACCATCAAAGGCGATTCTTCCCTCTTATGAATAATGCCACCTGTTATGTCTGCCACAAGCTGGGAGAAATTGCTGCATATTTTCATGCAAGGAGGAGTAATTCAAACCAGCAAAAGATGCAAACATTGAAGAGACTACCTTAAGCAAACAAATGGAAAAGACAACCTTACATCAGGTATGAAAATAGTTTCTATGGTTACTGTTTTTATTGTAAGGAATTTGGCCATAAAATCATTGAGTGTAGAAATTATGGACAAATATTTATGTTCAACACCTCAAGGAGGTTTATGAATCAAAGAAATTTTTTTCATACTCAAAATTATGCAAAAATTATGACCAAATGATGTGTATGCAATCAAGTTGGACATATGCCTTCCAAATGTCCTCTCAGAAGATGTAGTTCATCACCTCACAAAAGATACCAAACAAAAGGGTGCCTCCAGTGGATAAAGAAGGTGAATAAATGTGACTTGGCTCTAACTGCTCAAGTCCTGAAAAGCCAGTGGTATTTGGACAGTGGCTGCTCAAAACACATGACTGGAGACAGAAGCAAGTTTATAACTCTTGATGAAAAGAAATCTGGCAATGTTACCTTTGGCAATGATAAATCAGGAAAAATAAAAGGAAAAGGCTCAGTCATCATAGACAATGGTAGAGGAAAGGCCCAAGATGTATTATTTGTAGATGGGCTAAAAGCAAATTTGCTAAGTGTCATTCAAATGTGGTATAAAGGCTGTGAAGTTCTTTTTAGAGCACAATATTGTGAAGTCAGATCAAGCACCACAAGTAAGACTCTGCTCAAAGGAGTTCGAACAGAGAGTAATGTTTACATTTTGAAAGAGGAAGATGAAGCATGTCATCTTAGCAAACTTGAGGAGTCATGGTTATGGCATAAAAGATTGGGACATCTCAGCTTCGATCACATCATCATACTAAGCAAGAAGAAAGCTGTCAGAGACATGCCAGAAATAAAGAGGCCTTCTAATACCATATGAAAATCATGTCAGTTAGGCAAATAGACTCGCACATCCTTCAAGGCCAAAGATGAGTTATCAACAAGAAGACCTCTACAACTTGTGCACATGGACCTGTGCGAACCTGCAAGAACTAAAACACCAAGTGGAGAATCCTACTTCATGCGGATAATAGATGATTTCTCCATAATGACATGGGTTGCATTTCTCAAGAATAAATCGGAAGCTCTAGAAAAATTCAAAATATTCAAAGCTTTAGCAGAAAATCAGACAGGATGCAAGCTTAAATGCATCAGATCAGACAGAGGAGGTGAATTCACTGATTATGACTTTGCAGATCTATGCAATGAACATGGTATAAAGAAACAATTTACTATTGCAGGGACACCTCAACAGAATGGAGTAGCAGAGAGACAAAACAGATCTGTACAGCAAATAGCCAGAGCCATGATGCAAGAGAGTAATATTCCTCAAACCTTCTGGGCAGAAGCAGCACACACAGCTGTGCATATTCTAAACAAAGCCCACTTAAGGCCAAGCAGTGACAAGACTCCCTATGAATTATGGCATGGGAAACCAGCTTCAATAAACATTTTAGAATCTTTGGAAGCAAGTGTTACATAAAGAATAATGATGAAAATCTTGGGAAATTTGATGCAAGAGCAGATGAAGGGATTTTTCTAGGATATGCTTCCAAAAGTAAAGGGTATAGGTGCTACAACAAGACTCTTCGAAAAATAGTAGAAAGCATTGACGTGAGATTTGATGAAGAACTTCCAAACAATACAAGAGATACAAACTGTTGCAGTCCATCTGACAACCATGAAGAAGAAAACCAAGATGATGAGGAAACAAGCAAGACAATAGAAGATACAGAGCTGAGTTCTAAAGCTCTCTCAAGATATACTCAGAAGAACCATCTTGAAGATCAGATCATTGGAGACAAGAGAGTATGGGTCCAAACTAGAAGGCAGCTAACTGAACAGACAGAAGAGGTATACATAACCATGTTATCACAAATAGAGCCAAAGAGATTTGAAGAATCCAACAAGGACAAGTACTGGGTGAATGCTATGAATGAAGAATTGGACCAAATTGAGAAGAACAATACCTGGGAACTAGTTCCTAGACCCACTGAGAAAAATGTCATAGGCTCAAAATGGGTATTCAAAAATAAAATGAATGAGGAAGGATAGGTAATCAAGAATAAAGCCAGACTTGTTTGCAAAGGATATTCACAAATCGAAGGACTTGATTAAGATGAAACATTTTCTCCTGTAGCCAGAATGGAAGCCATCAGAATGTTTATGGCCTTTGCATGCTACCAAGACTTCAAGGTCTATCAAATGGATGTAAAATCTGCTTTTCTGAATGGAGATCTAGAAGAAGAAGTCTACATGGAACAATCGGAAGGTTTCTCTTTAACAGACAAAGAAGAGTATGTGTGCAGACTGAAGAAGGATCTATATGGACTAAAACAGGCTCCTCATGCTTGGTACTCAAGACTGGATAAATATTTGCAAAAAAAAGGCTTTAAGAGAGGTGGAGTAGACAGCAATCTATACATAAAATCCCATGAAAATGAACTCCTGATTGTTGTAGTATATGTTGATGACAGTATGTTTGGAAGAAACAGAGATGAACTAGCAAAAGGGTTTGCTGAGGAGATGAAATCAGAGTTTGAGATGTCCATGATTGGAGAACTCAATTTCTACTTAGGACTTCAAATTCAGCAAAAGAACACAGGCACATTCATCTCACAGGAAAAATACTTAAAAGAAATATTGAAAAAGTTCAAAATGGAGGACTGCAAACCTGTGTCAACTCACATGATCACGGGATGCAAGCTATGTGTTGATGATGGATTTGCTGATATAGATCAAAAACTTTACAGATCCATGATAGGAAGTCTGTTGTATCTGACAGCATCAAGACCAGACATCATGCTAGCAGTAGGACTAGTGGCTAGATATCAAGCAGCACCTAAACAAAACCATCTTTTGGCAATCAAAAGAATATTGAGATATCTACAAGGAACAACACAGTATGGACTTTGCTATCCTAAAGGAAAAATCTTCACCTTGACAGCATACACAGATGCAGATTGGGCCAGCTGTGTGGATGACAGGAAAGGCACAAGTGGAGGTGATTTCTATTTAGGAGAAAGTCTAGTGGCATGGTTAAGCAAGAAACAAACATCTATCTCTCTGTCTACAACAGAAGAAAAATATATAGCAGCAGTAGCATGCTGTACACAAGTCATGTGGATGAAGCAAACCCTCCAAGACATGAAGGTAAGCATTGATGAACCTATCTCAATCAAATGTGACAATACGAGTGCTATAAGTATATCTAAAAATCTTGTGCTTCACTCAAAAACTAAATATATCCCAATCAAGTATCATTTTCTCCAAGAACAAGTGGCTCAGAAGATAGTAAAACTGGAGTATGTACCAACAAAAGAACATACAACAGATATATTTACCAAACCGCTTGCTAGAGAACCTTTTGAATATTTGAGAAATAGACTAGGGGTAGTATCTGTAGATGCTACTCTTTGATATGAAGAAAAAGCATAGTCTCATGGGGAGAATAGAAACGAAAATATCATTCGAGGGGGAGATTTGCTGGTAGAAAAGGAACCATGAAACAGGTCCTCAGGATCAAAGGATTAAAGGACAGAATCTACTCTACGAGATCTGCAACCCCTTGCCATTGATTTCAAAGGCAAAGGAAGAGCAGGCAAACAGATAAGGTGTGTTTCCACAGAGAGAGTGTATTGCCATCAATGCCAAAGGGGGAGACTGTTGGAAATATTTTCATTGATGGAAAAGGAGGCAGAAGATGCAGAGACAGGCAAAGAACAACAGTAGAAGACAACAGGTAATATTTACAGAGAGCAGCAGAGGTACAGTGAAGGCAGAAGCAGAAATACAAAGGCAGAGGAAGAGGTAGAGCCGTTATCGCAAAAAGGCAGAGTCAGAGACAGAGTCGTTATTCCGAGAATCATTACCCCAGTCGGAGGATACATAAATACAATTCTAGGAACTGTAACCCAGGCGGGAGGATACATAATATTCCAGGAACCTTAACCCAAGCGGAAAAGTATATATATAAACATATATATATAAACGTTATTCCGGGAATCGTAACCCAGGCAGGTGGATATATATTATTCTGAGAATCATAACCCAAGCTGAAAGATATATTTAAAACTTATTCCGAGAATCATTACCCAGTTGGAGGATACATTAAAGCAAAAACATAAAGCTTATATATATGCAGCGCCTCATTTATGTTGCGCCTTATATGCAAAGGTCCAAACCATAGATATTGATATGGTGCGCAATATATAAAGGCAGGGTACAATGCATCGTGGGCCCAACAAGAAATGTTAGTCTTAAACCATTGGAAAAGTATACATATATATCAAACAAAGGGTAGCGCCTTTGTTCAATACATGGCCTGACTTTTGATCTATGCGAAGTATATATATATATGTGTGTGTGTGTGTGTGTGTGTGTGTGTGTGTGTGTTGGTCTATAATATATTGACATCTATATATCAAGATAAAATATTATATAATGCATCTGTATGCGGGTTTATATGTTCAAAGGGCGCTGGCATTTAAATGAATTAAAGGTGTGAAGTCTATCAAATATATGTGGGCCCGTGAATTGAATACATCATAATATCTCATGCTAATGGTGAAAATACAAGGCGTATCTATATATATATATATATATATATATATATGGATGAGAAATTAAGAATACAAAAGGGTTTGTTTGGTTTTAAATACAAACATAATCTTATATTGTGGGACCCTCATATAATCGCATCGGAGAGACTTATGGCATCGGAACTTGTTAAGAAAATTTCTAATCGTGATGGAGTTCCGGACTCGATTCATTATACACGGTGACTCAAGTGTGTTTAAAGTCCAACTTAAAGGTATGCCAATCGCATCGGAGAGACTTATGGCATCGGAACTTGTTAAGAAAAGTTCCGATCGCGATTGAGTTCTGGACCTGATTCATTATACACGGTGACTCAAGTGTGTTTAAAGTCTGGCTTAAAGGTAGGCCAATCGCATCGGAGTTAAAGCGGAACATAGGAAAATACCATTGAAGGATGCGATTGCGATCAATCGCATCGAAACAATCGCAAAGGTACCAATCCTAATCGGAAGAATACAATTGCGATCAATTGCATCGGAACAATCGCAAAGGTACCAAGCGCAATCGGAAGAATAAAATTGCGATCAATTGCATCGGAACAATCGCATCAGAGTAAGGGAAGAACATCGGAGCATTATATTGAAAGCTGCGATTGCGATTAATCGCATCGCAACTATCTCAAAAGACCTAATCGCAATCGGAAATCTTTGGATGAGGCTCATCGCAACGAAGAATAAGAAAAGTTCGGATGGTGGGCCCGAAAGGGCATTTTATATGTTAAACATGCTTTTACTATTACGCCGAGATTTTATTTAAGTTGTATTAAAAAGGTAGTTTGTATGTTAAAACTTATTATAATTATGCCGAGAGCTGAAGTTGTGTTATATATAAAAGGCGTTGTAGTTACATCGCGGCAGTGCACATATCAAAATGTCATTTTATTATTATGCCAAGAATCAATTGGCCTGATATAAAAAGAACAGTTACATATGCATGACAGATGGTCGTTACTCTGTGACAGTGAATAAGGAAACAAACAGAGCCGAAAGGGACAAAGACACAGTCAAAGAAAAGACAAATGCGCAGCGAGCCAAGAGGCTGAATAAGTGAGTTGGAGTTTTCATAGTGATTGAATGTAAATGATTTTGTTTTATATTGTTTGTGATGAAAAGGCAAGTGTCCAAAGGAAAAAGAAAAATCCCATTGTAACATTGAAATTTGTACATATTTTTATAATTTTAAAAATGAGTTGGAAAAGGAATGAGAAGACAGAAGCCAAAGAGTCAGGACTGTTCACTCCAAATTCCTTGTGAAATACAAACAGTAATGTGAGGAACTCTATATATAATATCAACTGGATATGCATAAAATAATTTTTTTTTTTTTAGAGAGTAAGGATAGAGAATGAAAAAATATAGAAGATTGAGGCAGAGAAGATAAGGAAGAGAGGAGCAGAAAGAGATGCTACAGAACAGAGCTAATATCTGAGGTAAATCAACAAACATTTCTTGTGAAAATTGAGGAATTTGGAGCTTCCCTATCAAGTTGAAGCTTGATAGCTATCAGTTGTAGCTGACTGAGGTTGGAGCCTCCTGTAGGTTGGTGCCTGCAGAAAATTGAAGGAAGTTGGAGCTTCCTTGCAAGTTGTAGCTTGCAGAATTGAGGTTGGAGCCTCCTGTAGGTTGGTTCCTATAGAAAAATAGTGGTGAGAGGGAGTTGGAGCTTGCCTTTGCATCACAATAATAATAAGATGTGGTTTTATCCCTTTATGGGTTTCCACTTATATCTGTTGTCTCTATCTGTGTTGCCTGTGTGCTGAGATGATCTATCAAATCTGCTTAATGTTTGCTGCTCTCATAATAAGTTTAATGTCACATTAATTTAATACTTTCTGCAACATATTAAGACTATTTTATATACTAAGGTTGATTATAAAAGTAAGCTATAAATAAGCTGATGAAAAATTGAAAAATGCTCATGTATGTATTGAACTGATTCACCCCCCTCCTCTTATTTCAACTAAGAATTCAACAGGTACGCCCCTGGTAAACTGATTGGTATACAAACTAACCAAGTGCCTAGAAACCTTGCTGATAGGTGGTTGAGAGAATCCCTTGGGCTAGCAGCTGCATCAATAACTTCCTCTATAGGAGGACTACGCTCTGTCAAAAAAACAAAACCAACGGTCAACTACGTGATGGACAAAACAAACACAAATAAAATGGCAGTTCATTGACAATTAATACATAATATTTGATGTAAATACCAATTGAAAGCAACTTTCGGAATTGGGTAGTTGCTCCAAGTTGCAGGTTAGGTTCATCAGACCATACTCCTGCAACCATAGCAGGAAAATTGGTTATTTTGTGTTGTACCTATGAGCCTCACTGTATTGAACTGAGTCAAAGAGAAACTCTTTGACTTACCAATTATTGACCTCTGTAGTTTTCAAAATGGCTTCTTAACATGAGTGTCGAGAGGAAAAAAATTTCAACTCAATGAAATAATTATTGTCCTATTTATTTCTTGCCATGTACTTCAGTGTTTGTCATGATATTAAATATTATACCATGTTAATATATGCTACACAATTCAATAGTATAGTTCAGGGTGTTATAAAAGAGAATGAAGATGAGGGGGGCATCTATTCAAGGGTGAAAACTTCAAAGATCCTTCAATAATTCTTTGGTGATGTTTCAAGACAAGCCAAAACTTTCTTCAATAGGTTGTTCCATAAGGTATTCAACTATGTCTTCTAGATCTTTAATCACGATTGTGCACACAAGGAATGCTACTTTTCTTTTCCAATGATTGTACTAGGGCCCAACAATATTCCCTTCAATAGTAATTCAGCTACTCCAAATGATATTTTTATTAGTGTGTATCAACTTCACATGTCAAGGTTGTTTTCCACAGTTCCTTTCAAAAATATTCAGAGGATTGTTCCAAGTGTGCTTTCAAAACAGAATCTTCAATACACTTCAGGGACTGATCAAAGTTTACTTGTAAATTCCAATAATTTCATCCAAATAATATTTTTCAGAGCCTTAATGTATGCTCAAGGTATGCCTAGAAAGTGGGTTGAAGAGAAATATCAAGGAGATTTGAGTGTACTAAAAAATCTGCCTCATGGTCTGACATATGATCCTGGTTACATAAACAAGATTCCACAAAACAAGCCACACAACTGAGGTCTGGTGCATATCTAATTTCTGTTACTGGTTGCAGGCTCGAAATTTCATAGAACTAGCTACAAGTCCAAGGTATAGTACTAGTTGCAGACCAAAAATTCCATAGAACTATTCATCCTCAGCAGGTCCAAAAAATAATGAATGAGATAAATCCAAATATCCAATCATAGATAAAATCTGAGACAATTATCTTTAATTTTTCGTCCTCCTTTAACAACTCAGATCCGAACTTATTTTTCTCTTCTTAACTGAAGTGTTCTAATTTTTTTGACTGAAAATATCAATGAAAAACTAGAAGATTTCAATTGGTAATATATAATGGTTTGTCCATGTATGAATGGACATGTCTCTTTGGGTGGAGAAGCTACTGGTTGCATTCGTTTTTTGTATTTTGTGATTGCCATTGGATATGGAATTATGCGAGGGGAAGCTGAGACAGGAGGGTATGCCAAGCGAGATGTTGCCACCCTTGCTTCTTTTGATTCTGGATCAAGAATTAGAAGAGATCCTACAAGATCTCCAAAAGGAATTAGCACGGATCCTTTCATACCTCAGTGAGGGGTTTTTTTACTGCCTCTTTTTGTGTTGCTGGTAGTTATGCTATTAATGTGGGTTTATAACTATTGGTTTTTTCACTGTATTCTGAGTTCCTTTTTGGTTCAAGTTTTGGCATTGCAGAGGGACATCTATGGACGATAATCATGAAGCTCTTCAATTCATTTAAAGATTACCCACTAGAAGGAAACTTAGAATAATGTGGTTAAACTGGATGATTCATTTATTCATAAATTGCCCACTAGAAAATGGTAAATTCAGAATACATTAGAAACTAATATTTACTGGTAGAAAATTGTAAGAGACTATACATTTGCTTCAACATTCATTAGTAGATTTGTGAAACTAGTGTCAATAAACTGGGTGGTGTCCATCAGTAAAAATTTTAAATTACTACAAGAAACAAGTCTTTTTCCAAGAAAAATAACAACTATAGAAACTATTGTCAAAGGTGGTTTTCTAGGTTGGTGAAAATGGGTAGCTCATATGGCCCCCCATCTGGCTTCAAGTCTCACTAGGTGAAATTCTAGTGTTTTTACTTGCACTTGTGGATGCAACAACAATGAGGTCATATGCATGCCTCCGAGAGGTGATTCTGTATCATATGCTGGTGAATATATAACTAAGCGAAATGAAGCTACCGGGATCCTATTATGGCTCCTGAACCGCTTCTCTATAGGCTCCGAAACTAACTCTAGAAATGGAAGGGATGCAATTGGCTATGAGAACGTAGAAACATAATAACATTTACCTTAAAAAAAATTCATTTTTGAGGCTTACCTAGCTAGAATCTATCCAATTTTTCGTTGGTGCTCACGGTGGCTCGAAAATGACAATGCTCCAGCGAAAATGAAAGTGCTCCGCACCTCAAACAACCAAAGATATTTCTGCTTCAAATTTGTGATGGCATGCCTGACATTCACATTTTCTCCGCAATAATTGCGCTTAGGGTTTGGGCTTTTACACATATGTTATCAATAACAGGTCCATTGTGAGCGTGAGCAAGAATGGAAGGGGTAGGTAAGTACACATATGTGTCTCTCTTGGTCGTTGTGATGATAATGGTGGGAGCGGGAGTAGCAACAGAGATGAGGGCAGCATCTCCTAGTCCAACAATGGAGGGTGCTGCTTCCACGACCTTCGTTCCCTCTCTCTTATTGGCCATCATGGCCTCGTTCATCCCTTTCTTGGCCTCTCAATTTTACTGAGACCTCTTGTGTTTTTTCTTTGGTCTGATCATAGAGGAGCATTTATTATTATTATCCTCTTATGTATGTTTATGAGATGCATACGATATTATAGGTCTAGTTTTTGTGGAGGTTATTCCTTTCTAGACGAGTGCCAAAGTATTGTGTGTGGTACACAGTTTCCTTACTCCATTGTTTAGCCATTTAGAATGTCGGGGGAGACAATATTTTGGGGGACTCCCACCGGAGCCAAGGACTGACATAATGAGAATATTCTTACCTGCCATATTGAGCCACGATGTGCCCCAGGCTTGCATTCTGAGCTTGAATTTTTCCAACAAGGGGTACCAGTCCCTCCCAATCAGGTATCCTTGAAATATTGGCATCCAAAGATATTTAAAATACACCCATTTTGTGGAGCCTTTGAAACCCAAAATCCTGAGGATCATGCTTATCTCTAGGCCAGTGAGGTTCCAAGCATAAATGAAGCATTTTCCCATGTTAAGTTCACTCCTAGAATCGAGTCAGTAGCGATCCAGCTCCAGCTTGAAGCGGGAGGTTGAGATGGTGGAAGCAACCCCCAGGAGGATGGAGCCATCAACAAAGAGAGCCTGATTTATGTCTCTGAATCTCCTAGCGATCCTAAGACCCATAAGATCTTGCTCGATTTGTCTTTTCTCCAGCATAAAACTAAGGATAGAGGATTGAATGACAAAGAGAAGAGGGGATAGAGGGCATCCTCGCTTTATCCCGCGACTCACCTTGAAGAAGTCAGTAGCACGCTTGTTGACAAGTGGAGCAATCCATGGTTCTGCAATGCAGGCCTTGACCCAACTTATAAATCAGCAGTCAAACCCAAATTGATGCATAATCCCAAAGAGAAACTTATGCCTAACTTTGTCAAATGCACTAGCGAGGTCCAGCTTGACAGTCATGTCTTTTTCTTGTCTTTGGATGCTTAAATGGATCACTTCCTGAACAAGAATAAAGTGTTGAGATTCAACAAGAAGATCCTAGTGAAAATTATGGACCTACACTGGGATGGAGCCTCAGGCTATTTTTAGGTGGATGTCTATTTATAGATGCATGAACAAATTCTGTTTATATATGAGGTATATTTATAGATGTATGTGAAAGTTCTATTTATAGATTACATGTCTATTTATAGATGCATGCCAACTATTATTATCCCTTAATAATAGTTGGAAAATAAAAAATAAAAGAATTGTCTCAAATCATAAGCTTGGGGAGAGTAGGAAAACCTCGATGAGATACAGTTTCAAGGAGAGATCCTTCTCTGCAAAGGGTGGCTTGGGTTTCAATGAAGAACAAAGCTCCAAGGAGTAAAAGGGGATGAAAGTTCAACCACCCATAAGGGTAGTTGAGAATTGCAACAACAGCAAAGGAAAATAAGTTGTTGGAAAACAAGAACAATGAAGGAAGAAGCAACAACAGTACTAAGAAAAAGCATCAAATAAGAAAGAATAATGGCCATAGGAATCGTAGCAACAATATAGGAATGATCGAGTTAGAAACTCCAACAACCATGGAGGGCACATGAAGAACGAACATAAGTTCCTTCTCAAGGACAAAGCCTTAAGAGAAAAGGTATCTTTTGTTATCAAAACTTTCATGGTTATTGTTTTTCTCAAATAATTTTGGGCACAAGTCCATATACCGTATATGGAATGCAAGAAAACGAGATGTGTTGTGTAGAAACAACCCAATAATGTGCAAAGTAGCTAGAGAAGGCATGCTAGTAGTAGTAGAGGCAAATTAATAAGAATGATGGAAGACATGGCAATTCCTTTGCCACATTCTCTTAATCTATGTAAAATGATACAATTATGGTAATCTTTGGGCACAAGATAGAAAGTTGCAGATAGGAGAATAAAACTAATGCTTAGCAAACATATGTATGCAAGTGTGTTGTCGATTTTTGAAGACAAAAATAAATAATAGAGCAGAAAAATATGAGTTTGTCTTTAGTTCTTTGTGTCAAAAGAGAAAGCTAAAAGAGGAGGAATAAATCAAAAGAAAACTAGAAGAATGATCCTCTTACCCATTTCCAGGACTTCATAGTAAGGCATAATGGCAGCAAGAGGATTTGGTTAAGAAAGAGGAGTTGGTGAAGGAGAAGTTCCTCGTCCCATGCATCCAAGAAAAACTCAAATTGAGGCAAAGAAGGAGAAGCTTGAAAGAAATGTTACTATTTGGACTTCGACTCAAAGAAATATTTTAAATAGTCAGGGACACATTATTCTCACTGGATAACAACCTCTACTTCTCTTCAAGGAAGGAAGAGAATGCCCTCAAGGGTGACCTAATAAGTCAAATGAAGGAATCAAAGTAACAGACAAAGAGGTGAATATAATTTTTGAAGGTATGCTTGGAGGCTCATGTGTGATTATATTAATCTAATTTTTTATTTCAAATGTATCATCATTGAAAGAGACACTCTAGAGTGCACCAACATGGTTTCGTGGGGAGTACAAAAAAATTTACGTTTTCAAAAGAGGATGAGTTACAACAAAAGTGTGAAAATGAAAATACGTCGTATAGGTCGTGTCCATAGATATTTCAAACATATGAAAGGGAACATCTCGCAAAAGATCAAAGAGAATTGGCTTCGGGGAGAGATGTTTTATTAAGCAAAGAGTAAGCAACAATTTTAATCCTTGGGAAGTAAGATCACATAAGAAATGAAAGGTTTGCATCTTGGGTGAAATACCCTTATTTCATTTAAGTTGTGAATTTGATTATTCCTAGCAATATTGTGTTCATGAAACACAATGGGTACACGTTTTACATGTCCTTTAATTTCCAATTGGTATCGCTATGTAAATTGGTAGTCTTGGGTACATAAGAAGTAACTTCTTATGTGAGTGGACATTTATTTTTTAGAAGGATATATTATATTTTGCATGTTACCTTTTCCATTTTTTTTAATCATTTTTGGTGCAATTAGTGTCATTTAAGAAGTGGGGCCCCTTTTGGAAGAGGTATGATCTCGGTGGAGAATTTTTGGCTATTAAGATGCTAAGGGGAAGTGAGCATAAATCCCCGAAGCAAAGCAAGAACAGAAACATTAAAGAACAAGTCAAAATGCATCATTATTGGATGGTATTTGCAACAACAACAATGTTTGCATTTTAATTAGTATCAATTTCTTTTAATTGATAAAAGATGCATCGACAAAGAGAGAATTCAGGAAACATCATAAGGTAGAGAACTAGAGGATGAACTATATGTTCAAGGGGATCATATCACATATGTCCATTTAATATAGTAGCAAAAGCTACAATAAATTTGGAAAGCTTGGGTGACCGAATTCAAAATTCCCTATCAAGAAGAGAAAACCTCGAAGAGAAATCTGCTTAAGCATAATGTACATAAACAACTCGAGCCTTAGTTTGTGATTGAAACAAGAATAAGAAGCATCTTGTGGTGATTTTACATTGATTTCAAAGGTGGAGAAAATATCATTGGAGAGTAATCTACGATGGCCTATGCAAGAGAGAGAAATCAGCCTGGGTGATCATATAAGATAAGTGTGGAAAAACATTAGGATCGTCATGAAAGTGGAGATGTAATGAGGTGTTTCCATAAATTCTAAAGGGGGATATTATTGGAAAGTCGACATCATGGAATGGATAGTGTGGGAAAATGTTTTTTGGCATTGATTTCAATAGCTGCCAGAGAGTTATTAGAAAATTGGAATTTCCTCGATTGTTTAGGACAACCAAAGGTGATGGCATTGATGCCAATCAAACTAGCATGAATGTTGGTGGCAACATAAGTGTTAGCATTAATGTCCATTAGGAAAGCTATGATGGAAAGTAGGCTAGAATTGATGTGCATGGGATGTCAAGCTCAAGGGGGAGTCCCATGGCTATAAATAGGAGGAATCATCATAGTAGTAGGATTATTGGAGAAAAACCATAAGATGATGACTATGATGGTTAAGAGGCTAGGATTTAGAGGAATTTATCCATCAATAAAATTGCTCAAATTCTCTTAGTTCTACTATCTGATAGAGATTTTAAAAATTATTTCCAATAGTATGTTGAAGTATGTAAATGGCCCTCCTGGATCGAAATTTATGGTCGTATAAAGTTAGTACCTAAAGTCCCCGTTGATGATAAGTCGTTCTCATGACAAGACAAACCTCCCAAGTGTCCTACGTACATCTAGCAACAAACAGTATTAGAAACACAAACTATTTTCTTAGATATTTGATTCTCAATTAGCTAAAACAGGGTTTTGAAGTCTTACCGTAGTCCAAAGACTATTCATAATGATCTTCTTTCCATTGCCGGAGAGTCGTCTTCAAAGATCCGCAATCACAAACATGGAAAAAATCAATAGCACTGTGATAGTATAAACTAATTCATGAATTTTATATCTATCAATATGATCAAGGAATTCAAGAAACAAGCTAATTAATTAAATAAATTATTGATAAAACATGATAAACAAGTTACTCGTCAAAGAACTCATTGAGAAAACATAATTCATTCATATTATCTTGATAAAGAAAGTAGCCTCATAACCGTGTCCACCTCGTATGTCGTATAGGCCTTCCCCGGTAGGATGCTTTCCTTTACTCGACAAGCTTTGCATTCTCTCAACAAAGCACATGGGTGTGTAATCATTCCAACATAATGATCGCTTAAGAGAGTCTCGAGTTTCTACAACATTTTCCCTCAAAATTCTCAAACTCTAACTCTCCAAAGTCCCCCATGAGGTTGCACTATGGCTTCAATTTATAGGAAAGAGAAGAGGTCACAGCCTCCAATACAAGAGAGATAGAATCCTTCTTTGAATGGATTGAGCCCCCATAAACTGCGGGTAGGCTCCCATAATGGAGGAATGAACATACATGATAGGAGCGAACTCTTGACCGGGTAATCGTCTTTAAGCTTCCGCATTTTACCGTTGGGCTTCTAAATGTTACTTTCCGCCTCATTTTACTCTTGCGCAGGTCCGCGCTTTTAATACACAAAAACGTGCGGTAGGTACCATAGTTTTCCTTTACAAAAGGTGTTACCGCAGGAAATGCTAAGATGTTACTACAAGTGTTTTTGGTGACTTTTATGAGCTTTTCTCTCAATTTCGAGGCTTGATTTAGAACTTTGATGTTGTATATTTCTAAGGGAGTAATATATGAGTAATTACGAACCTAGATAGACACTAAAACTTCATGGTGAAAAAAATTTCATCAGAATAAATTCCTAAGAGTAGTCTCGAGAACCCTAGAGCCCAAGGTCGAAGCTCGAAATTTTATTTAAATAGTGTACAAGATTATAATGAGTTGGGGAAGTAGAAGCCCAAAACCCCAAAAGGTTGAAACCCTTAATGTGCGTAGCTTATTTAAAAGAGACACAAGATTATGCAAAGGAGGTGGGGGTCGGGAAAAATAATAGAAGTTTGGAATCCCAAGTTGGAACCCCCGAAGGTTAGAACCATGTAACTTCTTGATTTGTGAATTTCTTAAATGTTGCGTGCATAATTGCAGGATTGTTAATTTATAGGAAAAAAAAATTTACATAGTTTTCACGATATTTTGACATTCCAAGTGGCTCGTTCTTGGTGGTTTCCGTGTTATTGATAACTACAGCCTTCAAAGGATTAATAAATAAATAACAATGTGGGAAAGAAATTAAAAGAGTGTAAGCCAAATTTAGAGTATGCTGTGCCAAGCGAAGGTGCTAAGGCTAGGTGGGCCATGGCCAAAACCTTGCGATCCCATTGGGGATTCGAGGAATTGAAATTAAAAGAAGTTACACGGACACACACATCCATGATCAAAATCATGGAATACAGTGAACATGAAGGTCACTCTCATTAACGTGTTCTCTACAATGGATTTTTAAGGTAGTTGCATGTTATCGTAATTACGTGAACCTAATGGGTTATATTTAAGGTGTGATGAGTCAACAATTTTGTGGAAAGATTCCTCCTTAGTTGGTTGTCACTCCAAATTGGTTATTTGCCACATTTGGATTAGGAAAGTGTTGGTCACATGATCAAAAGCATGGAAAAGTAACTCAAGAGAATTTCTCCATAGTTGGGAATCTATGCCATAATTTTCATACCCATAGCTAGATAAGGTAAGCCTAGGATAACCAAGGAAATGCACACATAAAAGTTGGTGTCGCTAGAGTAATGTAAACTATAAAGAGAATAATGTAGAGAGGAAAACGATTTGCAGAGGCAAAAATTGACTCTTTATAATAGTCATGCTTGATATTCCTTGCAAACTAAGGAGAATTCATGAAATAGCCTCAGTGCGTAATGTTTCCGATAAAGATGTTGTAGAAGCCCATTCCTAGTGATTAATTTGGATATAGTGGAATTGTAGTTCGATATAACAATAGTATCGAGTGTCATGCAAAAGTATGCTTTTGTGTGTATAAACAGAAGAACAAGGTCGTATTGTGTGAGATTTGATCACAGAAGAAAATCCATGCTGGATTACTTTCTCGAGCACCGATATTAAATTAAGAAGCATGGGGAGCCTTCGATGGAGGCAGGCTGATCACATTTATTCTCGTGAGACACTTAGGTGCCATTTTCTTCGTTAATTATAATCCAGTTTATAAGTATATTGAAAGCAGTATAAAATTCCTTAGAGCCCATGCTTAGTGTTTAATTATGCTAGAGTAACTCGTAACCAAATGCAAAATTAGGATGAAGAGCGACGCCGACAATAAAATTCTCTAGAAGGATGGAGTGACAATAGATAAAACATTGTCTCTATGCATAAGAGGAACAAAAATTAAAATTTCAACTCGAGAAAGTGGTGGGAAAGAAACATGTTGTGAGAGATATTTGTGGAGAGCTTGCTGTGCATGTGCATTGTTGTGAGGAGGCCGAGTGTGCTTGTGTTGTATATAAAAGGCCAGAGTTCCTATGCAAAGGAAAGAGGCCGAGAATGCTTGTTCGGCATTAAGAAGACCGAGAGCAAAGAGCCTTGTGTGAGTGTATGAGGATGTAGTGTGAGTTGAGTAAAGAGAGTTTTGTGTATTAGTGGATTTTGTTGAGAATAAAAGTGGTTGCTACAGAGTGAAAAAGAATAGAGTGCAACATGGGATGAATGAAGGAAGGTCAGAGGAGAATAGAGTTGAAACAGAAGAGTGGCTTCAAATTACAATGAAAATTAGTTCCTTTCAAGTGTGCTTTGGAGCTCGCATACAAGAAGTTGGTGCCCATATTAAGGGGATTTCCTAGTAGATATTTAGGGTTGGTGCCTCCTGCAATTTGGTGCTTGCAACAACCATGAAGTCAAGGTTTCAGTTGGTGTTTTTTGTGTTATTCCTTTTCGATTTCCACAATATGTTCAATCTAGACACCGTATAAGGCAAACCATGAAACAAACACAAAATAGGACTTGGACCTCCATATATACCGTATTTGGTTTGAAGGTGAAATGAACTTAAACAAAATCATCCTAGCTACATTAAACATATCTCCCTATATCATATTTTCAAAAGCATCCCAAACCCATGACTTCACAATACATTCTTTGAAGACTCTAACAACATAATTTCCTTTTCATTAGACTTAGCGTAAAAATATGATTCAGCTATAGATTCGATCTTTCATTAATCATAGAATCATAAATGGAGGTTTGCTTCTCTTGACATGCACATTATAACACCCTAATAAGGGTTTCCCAGAAAATACCAATATAAAATGCGCACGTGTAAAATAATGCGCTCCATTACAACTCTCCGTATTAGACGAGACTAAATATTATATGAAATATATGAATACTACAATGGCCAAAGGCCCTCCTTAATAGACTTCTAATGAAAATGGACATCTCCTCCTCCAATACAAGCACAAAACCAAGGGGTTTAAACCTCGCTATCACAAGCCCTATGCGTAAATGACACGTGGGGGCGATTGTAAGGACTACACCGCATGATAAGGAATGAATGAACTCAATTCAAATGATGAAATTACTTAGATTCTTCCCTTTTGATCTCTTAATCAAGTTGAATGAAAGGTGAAGATGATTCCCGCATGAGAATCTCATACAAATAAAGGTTTTAACTATAGCTAAACAACCGAAGCTTGCAAGTAGTCAAAAGAAAACATAGATGAATACCTAATGCATTCCTTTCTTTCTATCTCCTCTTTCTTTTCCTTGGTGAGCTCCCTCACCCCTGCACTTCACTCATTTTTGAGGTGACTTCTAGAAATAGTTCTCCTTTCAAACCGCGCCGTCCTTGTTGGCTTCCCCTCCTCTTGTAGTAGCACTCGTTGACTTAGTCAATCGGATCTAGTTCACTCGCATTATCCCTCTTCACACCAAGGTGGATTTATTTTTCCTCCTAATCTAATCCCTTTTCACACCGGGATTTGTTTATTGTCCTTTTTACTCTTCTACTTCAAAAGAGCAATTATAATATTCCAAGTAGTAGGGAGCACTAAATATTACACTTTTTGGTAAGATGATTATGTCTATGAAAGAAGGGAGTTAGTGTTTTTCCTACTAATGGGTTCCATAAAACAATCAAATGGAGTTAGAGCTTCTTGTGAGTGGTGGCTCACAAACATTTATGTAACAGAGTAGGTGCTATTATTTATGTCAAAATAACAAACAATATTTGGTGGTTTTTCTCTCAAAAGGGTTTCCATTATGCAACCTCGGTGTTCATGCATATGTTTTCATGGTGTATGTGTTTATATGTTTAGTTTATGTTGTTGCCACATGATATGTTAAGGATCTTATGTGGATGGTTCACAAGATTGAATGTTAAACATAAATTTATAAAAAAATTAAAGTTAGGTTTTAATATTGATTCACACCTCCTCTTAGTATTAATATTGTTTAAAACAACAATAATAGGTTAAGTTGCAAGAAAAAAAACTCCCTTCTCCCTTTGAAAAAAAATCATAGTTTACAAAAGAATAAGGAAAAGAGAAAAGATAATAGCCATTGACTATATCTTTAAATATTTCTCCCTACTACAATAATACGTAAGCTTCCTATTTATATGAAATTGTAGCCCTATCTAATCCATTGAGCCCCCTCCTCAAACATTACATGGCATCATTGGAATATAAAGTTTCTTCATATTTGGATTTCATTGACCATCTCTTCTAGAATCAACGAAAATTAGAAATGTGATATTTTTTATGGGTATCCCAACAAATAGTTTGAATCCTTCACACCTCGAGATTCATCATCTCTAAAGAAATTTATTTTTCTAATGAGAGTTTTTGATTCCCTAGGATGTCATCACCATCGCACAATTATTCTATCATAATTTTTGGATAATTTTGAAAACTAGTATCTAATTCTGTCGTGCGTCTTCCAATTAGATCCGTGCAAAACACAAATCAGACATAATAATTAACAACACCTTTTACAAAATAATTTCATGGAGAATTATATCCTACAACTCCTCTTAAACCGGAAAATCTAATCAATATCATAAACAAATTAAAACTAGAATGATACTCACATCTTTCAAAAAAGATATCAAGTCTTAAAACAAGAAATATAAGTCGACTAACCATATATGCATGATATCCTTAAAATTTTGACTCTCGCATGAAAATTATTACATCAATAGGTTTGAGATGTCCATCGATATATATTGAAGATCATTTAGATGAAACAAAACGTAAAGTCGGGATGTTATTGTTGTGTTAATTTCACTTGTGATCTTAGGAAAATATAGTATTGAGATATAACTAACTAAAATCCTTCCTCTTCCTCCAAGTGTTTCATTTCCCCATAACAAAGGAAATCACAATGTTATTTAATGAAGAACAATATGACAAAACGCTAAAATGAATCAAAGAGAATATAAATGTTATTGTCACACAATTTTTTTAAAATTAGTTATGTTTTCGACTCCATGTGAGTCATTTTAACCGCTCCAATTCTAATCCCTAAAATTATAATATTGGCATGGTAATAGTAGGAGACCATGGAATTTATGTTGACGTGTATGTGTGAGACACTATTGAATTATGTAATGCCCTGATTCCTCTTATTTGAGACTTGGATATCTCAATATAACTTGGATAAGCACATACACATTATGTAAGAACTCATTGTAAAAAAGATTGCAATCTTGGCAAGATTTGCGTGACAAAAAAGGGATAAATAAAATGAGATCAGTCATGGCCTAGCATGTGGTTATTTGTTAAAATGATAAGGATATATGGTTGTATTGCTTCTCAGTGTAGATTTGGTGGTTACATGAACACAATGTCCGATCAAGAAGTGGTTAATCATGCAATGCTCAATAAGGATAGATATAGCAAAAAATGTGACGTTCAAAATGCAAAGTCATAAAGCCTAGCAGAGTAATTATGTGAAACAACATAAATATTTTTTGAGCCATATCTCCACCATTAAGAGTGATAATGCAAATCAAAACACATTAAAGATCTCATAGCATAGGAGACAGAAAGTAGAAATTTGGTTATGTAGAAATTAAAAGGTACTTTACCTGCTTTTTAAAATGTGTGAAGTATAAAACCATTTACAGTTGTAAATATTAATTTTTAGACCATATCATGTGAATTTTAAAATAAATTTTTATTTCTAATGCGTTACGCATTTTGACTCTCCACTGATTAATGTTGTAAAATAGAAAAACTCGTTCATTTCATTTTTTGTTAACCTCTCCTCCGTGTTTCATGCTTTATGACTTATACAAAAAATAATACCATCTCTTTCTCATAATTTGATAAGGTATTAATGATGATTTATAGGAATTTATGTGGTAATTTCCTTAGACTGTTTAATAGTACACCATTATTTTACATGGTTAAAAAACCCTGTGAAGAGGGAAACAATACACTGCCTAAGACAATGACTACTGTGGAAATTTATTAATATAAATAAATAAAATTTACAAAAGCTTCTCTCATAAATGGTTACCTGAAAAGATCCTCCAGTGCTCTTAAATAGAGATCATGGATTCCATTTGTGTTAAGCCACCGATCAAGTGTCGGTAATACTAAGGATAGAGTGAAACGTCGCATCACGAAGTATCGTGATCGTCAAATTATAAGTTACAAATGTATAGATTAAAGAAAAAACTTTACCTAATCCTTCACGCGCATCGTTTACACAACTATTTCTATATTTTGGAATATCCTAAAGATTCCTCTAAGAACAACTTGGAAGGATTGAAGATTTTACAGAAGGTGACACAATAGGAGTACTATTTCCATGTCGAATATCTCAACATTCCCCCTTAAGAAACAACTGGCTAGGATTAATATCACAAAGGTGATAAAATAGGAGAAGAAGGAGGAACTAGAGCCTATCTCTTAATGACAACTTTTTCTAAATTTTGCCATAGATAGAATTTTGGTAAAATTTCTTCTCAGGAGATCCTTTTAAATATATCGACAACTCGTTCATTATTTGGAATAACATCGACTTCAAGAACATGATCATGAATGAGATTTCGTAGTGAAGTGTATGTGTGTTCTCAATGTGTTTCCATATGTTGATGTTGAACCGGATCTTTGCATAGTCGAATGGCACTGGCTGAGCTGCACTGCAGAAAAGAAGTGATGTTGTTGATGGGCGTCACCAGACAAGATCTAACGAAGCCACATGGATTCCTTTGGCCGGATTGAACACACCATTTATACTCGTTTTCAACAAGAAAGAGATGGAATTTTTTTTCTTACAAGACCATGTAATAGGTCCCTTCGAACCAAGAGTGAATACATAAATGGTGAGAATTTCGATCATCGTGGCCGGGAGCCAATCGAATCACCGAAACCAATCAACAATGGAGATCCTCTCGCACCGTAATGAATTTCTGATTTGAAACAAATTCTCATTACATCAAGTATTATTTGAGTTTCTTTCTAGTGACTTCATGAGGTTGGTGCTGTGTTCAAGAAATGACTAAACGACAAAGGAAAGGCCAAGAAGGGTATGAATATATACGTACGTTTACCAACAAGTTGATGGTATAAGGTAGCATCCTCTTCAAAGGGAAGTACAAGTGACCGAAATCTCTAATCTGCATCAAATGGAGAAGGGGTTGCCCTTGCCACTTACATGTGAAATAGGTAATATCATAGGCATACTTGAATGAGAAAGGGTAATACCTTCGGATTGCAAGACTTGGAAGACGAAGGGGAAATAAGGAAAAGTGTCCAAATTCTTTCATTTCAAACTTTTTTTTATGATAGAATTCCACATGGTTTATATGGTTGGGATCACTATCAGCAAGGATAAGATCATCAACATAAAGAAAAAGTATAATTAATGACTTACCTCACTTTCTTGGTGTAGATGCTGTTCTTTAATGACATCTAGAAAGCGCATTCAAGAGAAAGTTATCCATTTTTGCTATTACCAAGGGAGGGCTGTTGGGTTGAGGGGTCCTAACCTGTGTTCGGATTTAAGGTTTGCCAACAAACCCCTATAGCCATTAGCCCTTCGGAAATGACCCACTTTTTTAAAGCCAAGGTCTCACCCTGGAAGTAATATGGTTGGTGCCGACTGTGCTTCGCACTCGGAGAAAGTGGGTAATTAAGGCATTTCCTGTCGAGATCTATCAAAGTTCACACAAGCAAGCTTATTATCGAGTCCTTAACAAGATAAATCTATCAGGTAAACATAAACAAATCTACTATTATTGCTGCATCTTAGCAACACCTTCGCATCCACGTGCACATCAATAATTATCATTGCTGCACAACACAATCGCAAATAATTTATATATCATAGACACAATCACAAATAACGCAGAGGTAATTCAATAGTAAACTTAAACTTACTCAAATAACATAGATATATCATAAATGCATTTTGTGTTCATTAACGTCCAAAACCAAGATTGTTAGGTCCCTATATCACTAGTATAGTCCCTTATTATTGTTAGTGTAACCCCCTTTATTGTTATTATATCCTTGTAACCCCCATTTTGTTATTATTGTGCCCTTAAATTATTATTGTTAGGTCGGCTAGATTACACTTGTGTCTACCAGGATTACATTATGGCCCCATGCACTCCTATATAGAAAGGAGGTTTTGTAAATTGTATCATCCAAGAATTGCATTTATGTAATGTATTGGAGGTTTCCCCTCGGTTTTCGCTTATTTCTAAGGCGTTGATATCTCTTTTCTTCTATTTTTGAAGCCGGTTACACAACATTTGGCATCGCAGCTTTGGATTCTAGGTTTCGCTGCTCCAAACAGTCATCGTGAAATTTTCGCTATAATCTTTTTTATACGAAGTTTTAAGCTGAAATTTTTAGGGTACGGTCGTGTGCCGAGGAATATTTCCCCAAAATTTCAGAGCTTGGTTTGCAATATTTTCGAGATATGATCTCGTGGAAGTTAGGTATTGTCTGTGCTCCTAAACAAAATACTCAGGAATTCTCGCTATAACTCGTTTTTCACGAAGGTTACAATATGAAATTCGCATGGTGCGAAGCTGAAATCTTGAGGAAAGTTTTCAAAAAAAAATTCGCATCTTGGTTCGCAATATTTTTGGAGATATGATCCGTGGAAGGTAGTGCTTTTCAAAATGCTCATGAATTTCATCTCAAAGAGGTGATCGTGGGAAAAGTTCAATAACTCTCTCTCTCGGGCATCGGATTGGAGTGTCGTAAAAATTGGTCACAAGGCTACTTTACTATAGTTTCTTGGCTATCAATTTCAGAGACAAAGGACAAAAAATGACACGTGGCAAGTCCATACAAGTCTACCATTGAACTAGTCCATAATTAGGTCAATGGTGGGAGATTGGACACAACGTTGTCTTAGAGAATCCAGAATCAGTCAGACCCGTGGCATTCAAAAGAGAATTCATAGGGATACTGCTAAATTTCAGACATAGAAAAGCCGCAATCATAGAGATAATACAATTTCAATATCGAGCTCCTCAAAGGCAAGTAAAAGGTGTGTATTTTTTTTCCGAATTGCATAAAGTTCCTGTTTGAAGAATCAAGTTGAATTGATCAAGTAAGGGAATATTGTAGAATAGATACGTATTGGGATTATAAAATACCCCCAAAAAGAATTCAACACCCATTAAGCCTTTGGAAAGCTCTACTATGACTCATGAAGATGAAGAATTGCAACATGATCTATCAAAATTACAAGAGCAAGTGCAACAAATTTCACTCTCGCAAAGGGCAACAAAAAATGAAATTGAAGTTTTGAAGAAAGGCATGGAAGCTAAGATGGATGGCATGCAAGCTAATATGGATGGCGTGGAAGCTAAGATGGATGGCATGGAGGCTTCATGGAATTCTAAGATGATGACATGGAAGCTAAGATCGATGAGAAATTACATGAAGAATTTTCTAAAAGCAAGTATATGGAAGGTTTGACAAAGTCGATACAAGAAAGGTTTCCTAATGGTAGCAAAGATAGTAGAAGAACCTCATGATGAGAACAAAAAAAATGTTAATTGTGATTTCATAAACTCTAATGTTGGCGGGAAAGGTTCACCATATTCCAAAGATGGATATGAGGAAGTTTGATGGAAATGATCCCGTAACATGGATACTGCGTATGGAGCAATATTTTGATCTCCATAACATGCAAAACACAAAAAAGGTACGATTGCAACTTTACATTTAGAAAAAAATACATTTGTATGGTATCGATAGCTTTGTTCCCATAAAAAAAATTGTCACTTGGTCAATTTTTACAGAGAAACATAGCACATTATGAGGATACAAAGAGCACACCTCTTGGAATGTAATTGATAAATCTCAAACAAAAGGGTTTAGTGGGGCAAGTATTAACAGGATTTCCCTAAAAATTGAATATAAGGGTAAATCGATATTCCGCAGGAACACAAGATTGATCTCTTCATAAAAATTTTAAAGGATAACATCCAACATGAAGTTCATAAGTTAAACTCGATTCATTAGAGAAGGCATTCAGTTGGCAAGAAAGTTGAATGTAAAATTATAAGCAAGTAAATACCACTCAATTCTATAAAGAAGGAAGTGTTACATAAGCCTAGATTTCCACAACCTACAAGGTTGACACCACAAAAATTGAAGAAAAGAGCAAAAAGGGCTTACACAGTTTGTGATAGCAAATACACCAAAGGTCATAAGTGTGTCAAAAGAAATTATTTACATAGATTGTGAAGAAGAAGAAAAAAATGAACAAGAAGAGGATACACACCAGAACTGTACCCATATAAGAGGAAGAAATGAACTGACCATATCATGTAATGCATCAAGGTGGAATTACCACTCCTCAAACTCTCAAGATAGCAAAGACGTATCAAGAAGAAAAAGGTAATAGTGTTTATTGATTTAGGTAGCACCCATAATTTTATTCATCGTAAGGCAGCGAAGGAATTAAATTTTTTCCTATACCCAAAGACCCTAATGCCAAGGATGGTTGCAAATGGAGGAACTATAAATTGCTCCTGGAAATGCCATAATATCAAGCTAACCATGGGGGAATATGTATCGACTAGTCCAATGCTTTCCATTCCTATGGGAGTAGCCGATGTTGTACTATGAGTACAATGGTTACAATTGGGGGATCTGTGAGCTTTTAATTTTCAAGAACTTTTCTCGAATTTTTTTTTTCTGTAGATGAAAGGAAGTCGAATTATGGGGTATCAAGGAAGTCAGAAGGATAATAAGCTCTAATTTCATGACAAAGCTTCTAAAGAAAGAGCAACGAGGTGTAATGCAAAATTATGCTCTCTAGAAGTTCCGACATCAAAATCATCTATTTCTCGCAGATTCTAACAAGTCTGACAATCATTCCAAGGTGTTTCAACTCCCAAAGGACTCCCACCTATTTTTTATCATGATCATGCTATTCATTTGATTCCAGGAAGTGTTCCTACAAAACATCAGGCCTTATAGATATCCTTACTCCAAAGAGCGAAATTGGAACGTATGATTACGTAAATGTTAGAGGCGGGTATAATTCAACTCGGTCAAAGTTCTTTCTATGCTCCCGTAATGTTGGTACACAAGAAAGATGGATCATGGTGAATGTGTCCGATTATAGGGAGCTCAATAAGCTCACCATTAAAGACAAATTTCCCATTCCCGTGATTGATGAATTATTGGATGAATTACATGGAGAAATTTATTTTACCAAGTTGGATCTTTGTTCGTGATATCATCAAATTAGAATGAAGACCGAAGATATTCCAAACAACATTTCGAACTCACAGGCCACAGAATTTTGGTCATGCCTTTTGGCCTTACCAATGCACCTTCTACATTTCAAGGGTTGATGAATTCCATTTTCAAACCCTCTCTTAGAAAATTTGTGCTAGTATTTTTTGATGATATACTAATCTACAAGAGGTCTTGGACTAGATCATGTCGAACATGTTGACAGTGGTGCTCAAACTATCACAGAGAAACAATTATAGTTAAAAAAAAAAATCCAAATTTTTCTTTAGAGTACAAGAGGTGGAATATCCTGGTCATATTGTATCTCACAAGGGTGTTAAAGTAGACCCTAACAAAATTAAAGCTATTAAGGAATGGAAAGTCCCCACAACCAGGAAGAAGTTGCGAGGATTTCTCAAGTTAATAGGGTATTATCGCAAGTTTGTTAAGAATTATGGGAGAATAGCAAAGACTCTCTAACAACATTATTGAAGAAAGATGCATTTTTATGACTCCCCGAAGCAACTAAGGCCTTTGAACGTCTTAAAGAGGTAATGTGCCTAGCATCGGTCTTACACGCGCATCACGAAACTCTATCGTGGAATGTGATGCCTCGTAAAATGGAATTGGTGCGGTTTTGGTGCAGAAGGAAGACCCATTGCTTTTGAAAGTCGCTGCCCAATCAAGGGAAAGTATTTACAAAAACCTATTTATGAGAAGGAAATGTTAGCAATACCTATGCATCAAAGAAATGGCGAACTTCACTTCAAATGGGAAGACACACTTCAAGGTAAAAATCGATCATGATAGTCTTAAACACTTTTTGGAAACAAAGACTATCGTCGAAGAGTGAAGAAAATGGGTCACAAAGATGTTGGGTTATGACTTTGAAATAATCTACAAAAAAGGAAAGCTTAATGTGTTGTTGCGTATAGACTCTCAAGAAAGAATAAAGAGGTGGAAGCATTGCCTTGTGCTATTTCTATTATCCAAACTGGGATGATAATTGAAGCAAGAGATGAATGGAAGAATGAAAAAGATGTATGGACACTCATCCAAAATTTGCAGCAAGATCCTAGTACATC
The DNA here is from genome assembly GCA_034641835.2 of Pinus albicaulis. Lineage (NCBI taxonomy): Eukaryota > Viridiplantae > Streptophyta > Pinopsida > Pinales > Pinaceae > Pinus > Pinus albicaulis. Next base: position 67,363 of record JAXQQM020092877.1, on the reverse strand, counting down.
CGATACATTTAGTTGAAAAAATTATTCCTTATGGTACAAAGATCGCTTATATCTTTGTAAGAATTCTATCTAAAACCAAAGATTCTTCTCGAATTGCACGCTTCTCCTTTAGAGGACACACCGGATTTTAAAAACTTACCACAAGGTGAAGAAAGAATTTTTTCAGATGGCCTTAAATCTGATATTCAAAATTTTGTGGTGGAATCTTTGGTTTGCTTAATAAAGTGGAAAAAATTAAGACCCCGGACTTCTACAACCTTTATCAATTCCAAGTCAACGTTGGGAGAAGATTTCAATGGATTTTATCACAGTTACCTTAAGTCCCAAGGAAAGAGTGTCATCATGGTGGTAGTTGATAGACTTACCAAGTATGCACACTTTTGTACATTATCTCATCCATTTAAAGCAAGTACAAATGCTACTACATTTATGGATAGAATTCAAAAGCTACATGGAAGTCAAGGGTTATTGTGAACGACAGAGATCCCATTTTACCGGGAAATTTTTGGACGGAAAGTTATTTTCTTGTTTGGGTACTCAATTAGCTCTCATAGCTCATCTTTTCATCCTCAATCCGATGGTCAAACCGAGATCGTAAATAAATTTTTAGAAGGATATATTCATTGTTTTGTATCCATAAACAAACACAATGGGTCAAGTGGTTACCTCACGTACTTGGTGGTATAACACTTCCTTCCATACCGCAGCAAAAATGACCTCATTTATGGCACTTTATGGATATCATCCACCATCCATAACATCATCTTTAAGAGAAAATTTAGTTGTCTGCTAAGTGATCTACCTAAAGATCGAGCACGCAAGAAGTTCTCCAACTCTTAAAGGATAACCCGAATTTGGGTACAAAATTCTAATGAAACAAAACAAAGGTAGATCAACATCCTGCCGAGAGAATTTTTGATGTAGGAGATTGGGTATTTTTACTACAACCATACAAACAAATTTCTCAAGCAAGCTGGCAAAGGATAATAAATTATCACCAAAGTACTGGTGGTCCTTACAAGGTGTTGCAAAATATTGTTCTATGGCGTATAAATTGGGAGCTTCCTCTTCTTCTTCTTCGAGCATATCCATTTTTCCATGTTTCCATGCTTTTCTAAAAGGTTATAGGTGAAAATCTTTCCAGCTTCAAACAATATTGCCGTAACTTGATGAGGAAGGAAAATCATATTCGGGAACCCGAAGCAACAGGAAAAAAGAACTCGACAAATACTTTAATCAATCAATTTGAGAGTATCTCATCAAGTGGAAGAACTTACCCACTAAAGATTCTACACAAGAGGATGAGAATTTTATACGTAAGCACCCGAGCTACTCAAGCATTGAGGACAACACTTTTTCAAGGAGAGGGGCATGTTAGGTCCCCATATCACTAGTATAGTCTTATTATTGTTAGTGTAACCCCTTTATTGTTATTATTGTACCCTTGTAACCCCCATTTTGTTATTATTGTGCCTTTAAATTATTATTGTTAGCCGGGCCTAGATTACTGGTGGCCCACCAGATTACACAGCAGTCTCATGGACTCCTATAAATAGAAAGGAGGTTTTGTAAATTGTATCATCCAAGAATCGTGCATTTATGTAATGTATTGGAGGTCGCCTTCTCGAAGTGGCTTATTTCTGTTGCGTTGATATCTCTTTTCTTCTATTTTTGGAAGCTGGTTACACAACAAAGATACAAACCCAAGTCACACCACGCACATAGCCAACAAAATCACACATAGCAAAGACCGAGGATCTCCACACACACATCTAATAGATTCCTTACCTAATACTACCCAAAATAGATCTCAATAGTTCGTATTTAGAATCAATATTTCTTAATTTTCTAGACTGAAATCTATATATCTATTTATATCATCATAGCCTACGCTACCCCGTGGTCCAAAACCATGGTTTACGTAATTTCAGTCTACCCTTTGACCCATTAAAATACATTGGGGCTTCTACTCCACCCCAAATCCCCCTACGCTAGACTAATTACTACAAAAATATATATAAAAAATGCATTTGGGACCCCGTCCAACAAAGTTTTGTTTCGAGACCATAAAGATACTTCCTAAGGTGAAAAACATGGATTGGGTCATTTTGGATAAATCCCTGGAAGGTTCCATGTATATTTCTTCATGAAAATCCCCATGTAAGAAGGCATATTTTACATCCATCGATGGACTTCCCATTTAAAGTGAGCAAGTATGTGAAAGAACAAGGTAGATATAGAATTCATTTTGGAAATAGGGAGAAGGTTTCGTATAGTAAATTCCTTCAACTTGTGAAAATCCTTTAGCAACAAGATGAGCTTTTTATGTTTATCCGCTTTTCCATCCGGTCCAAACTTTGTTCTCTAAACCCATTTGCATCTAAAAATTTTCTTCCCTTCGAAGAGGAACAAGATCCCAAGTATCATTTCCACAATAAGGAACAATATTCATCATTCGCACTTCCCCATCTCCCAATCTAAATGACCTCGAAGATTCTTCAAAGGTGTCTAGATCAAAGATTTTCTATAACTTGAGGGAATAAGGAAGAGGCTTTGTCAAACTGAGAACGGGGTATGCTATCGATTCATTATGGTCACCCGTAAGAGAACTCATTGTATCCTAATTAGAGAAGACCAATTTTGGAAGATGTGAAGCTGAAAGAAGGTCTTGAGGAGGTGGAGGAGGATTTTCATCCTCATTGTCATCATCTCGAACTAGAAGTAATGTTGTTAAAAATGGAAGAGATAGAGAGAGGTGGTACATATGTCGAATTAGGATCGGAGACCAAAGGTGGCACAACCAACGAAGTAGTATTCTGTAGGCCAACATATTTTCATCAAATTTTATGTCTCTTCTAATGATTAAATTTTGGATTTGGTTGAATATTTCTATATCCTTTGAAATCTTCGTAATATACAACAAAAAATGAATTTTTCACCTGCTCGTTCTAAGGCTTTATGTTTCGCATTTGGAATATGGCCCAAGCTTCACTTCCAAAAACACAAAAGTGACTCTACATATGGTTTGGATTGAGCTCCATAATTTTTCCGGAGTTATATTCTTTAAAACTTAGTAGCAGATGGATTTACTATGTAATTTTCATAGTTAATTACTTCTACCAAAATTTAAGACTAAGTCATTTAGATTGAAGCATATAATTAGCAATTTATTTTAGAGTGTGATTCTTCCTCAAATTTTTACACCATTTTGTTGTGGAGTATATCGCACAGTGTTGCAAATGAATCTCCATGCTCATGAAAGGTGGATAATTTTTTTTTTAACATATTCGTCCATTTTTAGATCTTTTTAACTTAAGAATGTGATGTCCAAATTTTCTCTCAACAAGGCCTTAAAGGCCACGAACATGTTAAAAATTCACTCTTGAGTTTTAAGAAGTATACCTAAGCAAGGCCCGTCAAGAAAATCAACAATGAAAGCGAAGGCGACTTCGTAGCCGCAGAAAGAAGAAACCGGAAGTGGACCACATAAATCAATGTAAACAAGCCGCAAAGGGGTTGAACCAAGCCATCAAGAACGTTTGTCGAAATATCGTGATGATTTTTTTTTAGTACACATTCATAGAACAAAATCATATCAAAGAAGACAATGCAGGAATACCCGTCGCCATATTTTTCACATAGAGTTTGAAGAGAGAGATATTTTAAGTGACCAAATCACTCATGCAAAAGTTTGCTCACTTCATCATTATGAGAAATAAAAATGGGAGGGAAGACATGATGACCCAAAGTTGTTAAACTTATACAACCTTGTAGAATCATTAGTAAATGCCAATAGTTATAATATGTCTAGGATCTCTTAGGCCCTTAATTACAACATCATGAAGTGAGAATTCTATTGTTTTCTCCTTCACCGAATGAGCGATCTAATAAAATATAGAAGGTTGTCTTAAAAGGTAGGAACACATAATACATCATTAAATCGACCATTATATATATGAATGGTTCGAGACCCTACAACACTAAGAGATCTATCATCACCAAAACACAAATGTTTTGGTGTTACAACTATTTAAACAAGAAAGCATGGCTTTATTTTTGGCTACGTGGTAAGAGGCTCCAAAATCAATGAGCCACTCATGAGAATGAGAAGAATAAGATACATTCAATGCATAAATCAGACTATTGTTTTCACAAGAAGAAAGGCCATTCGTAAAGATAAAGTTGGTGAGTTCTCCAAAATTGATGTTGTGATTCTTCATTTCGCTTCCAAGGCTTCCATCTTCTTAAAACATTTTGACTTCTCCATGTGGCCACTGCATTACAAAAATTTGCAATGTTCATGTCTTCTTCACTTTGTTTTTATTTTCCTTATTAGTTTCTTTGTTGATTTTTCTGGGCTTGTGGCTGAAATTTCTTAACACCTTGTTTGGTTTAGGACCATTTCTTTTGTGATGTTGCCTAGGATTATTTGGATATGGTTTGCCACTGCTGCTAAGGATTTCTTTAGAATATTTTCCAGTATTAATAATACCAAGGTGTAAGAGTTCTTCTTGGTTCTCTTATCAAAGAATTAAAAAGGTATCAAAGGAGGGAGACTTGTAGGCCGTTCCTTGAGAAATTAGGGCTTCTCCTGCTGGAATGGAAGGTGGAAACAAATACAAGAGTATCCAGGGCCTAACTTAGCAAGAATGAAGGCATAAGGCTACCATCTTCCTTTTACCTTACAACTTCTGGTGGGCTAAGTTCAAGGGTCTTGAATTTGGACAAAAATCTTCAATAGAGGAGGACTTATCAGTCCAAAAAGGGCAACACATTTTCAAGTCGTGGTGTGGTCTCGATTTCATTTTTAATGCCAAAAACAATATTTAGGTTTTTCATAGCTTCAAATGGGGAGTCAATTTCTTGGATATGAAATCTAATATCTTGAGCAATGGACATTCCTATCAACCCTCGTTCGATCTTGCTTATTTTCCATTTAGGCCGAATTATCTCCATCGATAGGTTTAGATTTTGTCATGGCTATTCTATAAATCCCTTTACTTCTGGCAAGTCTACCATGTAGGATAGCCATTGAAAGAATTGGTGCTATTAAGAATAACCGACATGAAATTTCCAAAGCTTTTTTTAAAACTAAGCTAAAAAATTTGAAACTAACTACTCCAATGGAAAGATATTGAAAATTAGTCAGTTTAAAAAAATGGATTCGTATGAAGAACTTATGCCTTTTTGAAAAGTTGTAGTAGATGCTTAGTAGTTACGTGATAGACTTGAAAGTCGACATGAATTTGTACTTTAAAAAAATTTCCTTTTTTCCAAAATTAATATAATAAGCTCACTTTAAAAAAAAATACTACTTTATGTGACCCACTTTTATAAATAAGTGAGTTACTTTTAAAATTTTAATTTTACAATGTACTTTTAAATAAAACCCTTTTAAAAAAAAACTTTCCAAAATATTTTTTAAGAAAAGTAACTTAAAAAATGTTTTAGAAAAAGAAGCTTGGCAAAGACACTTTAACCCAAGACCTCATTCTCATAGCAAATTTACAAATGCTGAGAAGTTTTCAAAAGGATCTCCGTAATTGTCTTAAAGGATGAGGGGTTTTTTTCGTGCTTTTAACAACAACTAAAAACAAAAAAAAATAAAAGCCTTACGATAGAACGTTAGATTTCTAGTTATTCCTTCCGTAAACTATCTATTTTTCTTTCTATTTCGATTTTCCAAGATCGCACAAAGTTGCCGGAAAAAAGTATATACATATGTAGAAAAAATCATGTCTTATTGTTTCTCGATTTTCTAGATCGCACACACAAGATAGAGAAAAGAGCATACGCAGAAGAGGGTATAGATCCGTAATAATAAATAAAATAAAACTATAAACCAAATAAACAGAGTATCTAATAAATATTAATTCAAAAAAATACTGATATCCCCTAGGATCTAAAATGACAACTTGGGAAACTAGAAACCTTTCTGAAACGAAAGGGGTTCCTCACCGTAATGCATACTCCAAGCACAACAGAAATTCTCTCAACTTGAAAGTGGTCATAAATAATAGAAATAGAAAACGATAGTCACATGAAATCAAACCGTTACGGATTTGGATAAAAAATAGATGCGACCCTTAAAACATCTCGTATACCATGTAGGAATTTACAAAATGGCAGTTCCTTAGATCAAACACCAAAAAGTCACCTCTCATAAAAAGATAACATCAGTACACCAAATATTTGACGGGTTAAAACCCTTGAAGAGGGAAATAGTCCACGACCTAGTTTTTAACACTTCGACACTTCTGTGCAATTTATTAACATAAAGAAATAAAATTTACATAATATTCTCTCATAAATTGTTATCGGAAAAGTGACCCTCCATGCTCTTTAAATAGAGACTATGGACCAATTGGTGCTAAGCCACAGACGTGCTCAGTAATACCGAGGAGAGAGTGAACCGCCATCACTTACATATTGCACGACCGGATTATAAGTTACAAATGTACATAGTAAAGAAACACCTTACCTAACTCTACACTCACTTATTATACTTAACTATTTCCTATGTGTCGAATATCCCAACAATGATGTCTCCTCAAGCTAGATTTTATTTTTTTATTTTCATTTGCACAAATACGTTATTTTTTGGTTGAATTCATGGATGTATTTATGATTATGTTCACCCTATGAAGCCATAGTATAAATGTCTATTGACGATAGTGTTGAAAACTACCAACATACATGGGTCTCCCCAAGATGAAGTCCAACTAGACTCATCGCTAGGTCCCTATAATACTAGTGTATCCCCTTATTGTTATCATAGTCTAGCCCTCATCGTTATTGTTTTCCCATGTAGTCCCCATATTTTTATTATTGTGCCCCATAGAAACCCACTATTTTTGGCCTTGCCCTTACATCGTTATTGATATGTCATCTAGAATTATATTGTGAGCCCTTGACTTGTATAGAAGGATAATGGATTGCAGATTTCTCGGGTGTAGATTACAGAACAACTTAGTTCATTGTTACTCATTTTTAAGTCTATTTCTGCTCCAAAACAAGACCCATTATCACAACTCGTAAAAAGAGAGACAATCGAGTTAAATAAATAGCCTAAAAAGGAAAAGAAGGAGAGCCGACTAGACATCAACTTAATGTCTTAATTTCTAAATTATTACATTTATTTTTACTTAATTTTAAATTATTGAGATTTAGTTAATTTGTTGTTTTTTAATGCTACTAATGTGTATATTTCATATTATCCCTTTTTTTTTTTTATGTTACGCATTCAGTTAAATATTTATTTTGATTATTAATTTATTTTACAAGAGCTTCTGTTTTTAATAATGTCAAAGTGAAGTGTTTTCTCTTAGGTTCTAGTAGATTTTATATTAAATGATCAAAAGTTTGTTTATTATTCATTTAATAAGACTTATGTAGATTATAATGTCTCCCTATTTTATTAATTTTACAAACCATAAAAAGTTTAAGTTTTTAATTAATTTTAGCTTATGAATTGACTGATAGTTTTTGTTTTTTATATAAGATCAAGAAAAGGACTTTCATGTATCTAATATTATGTAAAAGGTCAAAGTAGATTGTGTTACTAGATTTAAGGTGTTTGATTTTTCTTAAATATAAGAACCTATGTAGGTTAAGAAAAAGAAGACTCGTAAATCTAGTAACATAATCTACTTTGACCTTTTTACATAATATTAGATACATGAAAGTCCTTTTCATCTTATAAAAACAAAGATGACAATGAATGAGAAAGCAAAGAGCTAAAACTTAGAAATTTTTAATGGTTTAATAATTAAAATACTGAGATATTATAATCTACATAGGGTCTTATTAAATGAATAATAAAACAAACTTTTGATCATTTAATATAATCTACTAGACCCCCTACATAAAATTAGGATAAGAAATAAAACACTTCACTTTGACATTATTAAACAAAGCTTCTTGTAAAATAGAAATAATAATCAAAATAAAATATTTAACTCCGAAATTAAATTAACATAAGACTTTATAAAAAGGGATAATATGAAATATTACACATTAAAAGAGCATGAAAAAACAACAAATTAACTAAATCTCAACATAAAATAAAATAAAAATTAAGTAAAAATAAATGTAATAATTTAGAAATTAAAACATTAAGTTGATGTCCGGGGTCGACTCTCCTCTTGTCCCTTTTTTCCACTATTTATTTAACCTAATTGTCTCTCTTTTTTTATTAATTGTTCCGATGATGGGTCTTTTTTTAGACCAAAATGTAGACTTAAAAATGAGAACTGAGATTCCAGCTGATTCTAATATAGAAAGGATGTTTTCTCATTTGTATCATCCAAGAATTATTCGCTCTATGTAATGTAAATGAGGTTCCCCTCTCAAAGAGGCTGATTTATGAGTCGTTGATATATTTTCTTCTATTTTTTGAGCAAGGTGTTTCATAACATTTGGTATCGTAGCTGGATTCTTAGGGTTTTGTTGCCGTTAAAATGGCAGATACATCTTGAATTTTTCACTATGTCTTTTTTTCTATGCGGCTTTAGAAGTTGAAATTTTTACTATGTGGAGCCTAAATTTCGATGAAATTCATGTAAATATTTAAGACTCGTTCTCAGTATTTTCAGAGATATGATCTATGGAAGTTAGGTTTTGGTAAGTCTTACAATTTAATCTCAAATAAGTGATCGAGGGAAAATCATCATAATTGTTTGATGCATTAGATTGAAGTTTTGTAAAACTTAGCTGAAAGTACACCTACTTTAGCTTCGTGTATCTATTTTAGAGTCGAAGGTTGAACAAAGGACATGGTACGTCATACTAGTTCACTCTACCGAACCAACCCATAATTAGACATCGTGAGACTGCATAAGTTTTCCTTGAAGAATCCAAATTAGGTCTGACCTGTGGAATTGGAAAGAAGAATCGTAGGGCTACTACAAGACCAAATTTTAGATCTTGAAGACATAAAATCACAGATAACCGTGTTCAATATCAACCTCCTAAAAATCAAGAAAAAGGTGTGTATTTGTTTTTAAAAATAACATAACTTTTGTTTGAAAAAACATTTTGAAGTGATTCTAAGGGAATATTGAAGTATAGATATAAGTATTGGATTATAAAATTCTCAAAATAATTCCACACCTATTAAGTCCTTAGAAAACAATACTATGACAACTAAAAGGAGGAAGAAGTGCAACATGATATATCAAATGATGGGACCAAGTGAAACAAATTTTGCTCTCACAAAGAGAAAAAATAAGAACTAAAAGGTGACATGGATGGTTTAAAAGGTGGGATGAATGGTTTAAAACAAGACATGGATGGTCAAGGTAATGGAAGGCTCAAGGAAGTTTTGCCAAAGTTGGTACAAGAAAAGCTTCCTAATGATGAAAAGGTAGTAGAGGAAACTCGCGATGAGAAAAAACAAAACGTTAATAATGACTCCAGACAAACTCTAACATTGGATTGAATACCTCCATATTAAAAAGATCGATATGAGGAAGCTTGATGGAAAGGATCCCGAAATACTTTAAATATGGAGCAATATTTGATCTCCATAATGTGGAAAACACACAAAAGGTACGTATTGAAACTTTATATTTAGAACCCAATACATTTAGTAGTGGTATCGATGGCTTTTGTCTTCAGAAGGAAATTTTCACTTTGTCAATTTCTACGAAGGAAATGATAGAAAATTATGATGATACAAAGAGATAAAACTTTTTAGCAAATTTATAAATCTCAAACAAAAGGGTTAAAATGGTGGAGCACATCGAGAACTTCCAAAAATATAATATAACGTGGTAAATCGAGGTTCCATGAACACATGATTGATGTCTTCATAGGGACTTTAAAGGATAATATCCAACATGAATTTCTCCTTTGGGAACTCGATTCATTGGAGAAGACATTTGTGTTGGCAAGAAAAATTGAAAGAAAAAATATGTCGACAAGGAAGCCTACCAAACACAACTATAAAGATGGAAGTGTTTCTACTCCTAGACTTCCACAACCTACAAGGTCGACACCACAACAATTGGAAGAAAAGTAGAAAAGGGCTTTTTCTATAGTTTTGATAGAAATACACTAAAGGATATAAGTGTGCTAAGAAGACATGATTTTACATATATTATGAAGAGATGAAGAAAACGAACAAGAAACTTCAAAATAGGAGGATATACACCAAGAACCAACCCCAGAGAAGTAATAAATGAATCCGACCATATCTTGTAATGTATCAAGGTGAATTACCACTTCTCAAAATCTCAATATAGAAGGACATATCAAGAAGAAAAATTATAATCGTTGATTGATTCAGTAGTACACATAATTTTATTCATTTCAAGGTAGCCAAGGAATTGAATTTCTTCCCTATACCAAGCACCTAGAGTGTCAAGTGATTATTGCAAATCGAGGAACTATAAATTTCTTCGAATGTGCCATAATATCAAGCTAACCATGGGGGGATATGTATTTACAGTTTAATGCTCTCCATTCTAATGGGTGGTGCGTATGTTGTATTAGTTGTACATTGGTTCCAATCTTTCAAGACGATAGCTTTTAATTTTCAAGAAATTTTCTTGAATTTTTTTTTTGGGAAGGAAAATAAGTTGAATTATGGGTATCGTATGGAAGTCAAAGAAAGATAATCAGCTCTTAATTTCATGACAAATATTTTGGAAGAAATCACAACGAGGTATAATTTCATAATTATGCTCACTAGTGGGTTGAAACATCAAAATAATCTATTTCTCCATATTTCCAAAAATATTGGACAATCATTCCAAGATGTTTGAAACTCCCAAAGGAATCCCACCTTATTCTGTGATCATGATCATGATATTGATTTGATTCCAGGAAGTGTTCCTCAAAAAATTAGGCCTTATAGATATCCTTATGCCCGAAATGGTGAAATTGAACATATGGTTGCGTAAATTTACCAAAGTTATTTTCCTATTCGTAGTATTGGTGCACAAGAAGGATGGATCATGGTGTATGTAACTGATTTCATGGGTGGAGCTCAACAAGCTCACTATTAAAGATAAATTTACCATCCCCCGTCATTAATGAATTATTAGATGAATTGTATGGAGAAATATACTTCATCGAGTTAGATATTCATCTAGATATCATCAAATTAGAATGAAGACTAAAGACGTTCCGAAAAAATGCATTCAAAACTCATGAGGGTCATTATGAGTTTTTGGTCATGCCTTTTGGCCTAATAATGCACCTTCCACATTTCAAGGTTTGATGAATTCAATTTTCAAACCCTTCCTTATAAAAATTTGTGTTAGTATTTTTTGATGATATACCAATCTACAACATGTCTTGGAAGGATCGTCTTCAACATGTTGACATGGCGCTCAAACTATTGGAGGAGAAAAATTATATGAAAAAACCTCCAAATACTTTTTGGAGTACATGAAGTGGAATATTTTAGTCATATTGTATCTCATGAGGTGTTAAGGCAGACTCCTAACAAAATTAAATGCATTAAGGAATAGAAACTCCATACAACCATAAAACATCTCCGAGGATTAGTTAACAGTATTATCGCAAGTTTTTTAAGAATTATGGGAGAATATCGTAACTCCTCTAACATCATTACCGAAGAAAGATGCATTTTCTCGACTCGGAAGAAACTTAGGCCTTTGAACATCTTAAAGAGGAAATTTTCCAAGCACTCGGTCTTAGCTATGCCGTACTTCACAAAACCTTCCGGTGGGAATGCGGAACATGATGCCTCAAGAAAATGAATTGGTGCAGCTTTTTTAAAGAAGCAACAAGGAAGACCATTTTTTTTTTTGAAAATTCGTTCAATCAAAGGAAATACTTTACCGAAACCTATTTATGAGAAGGAAATGTTGGCAATAACACGCACTAAAGAAATGGTGATCTTACCTCGATGGAAGACACTTCAAGGTAAAAAAATATCATGATAGTATTAAATAGTTTTTGGAACAAATATTATCTTCTTAAGAGAAGAAAAAATGGGTCACAAAGAGGTTGGGTTATCACTTTGAAATCATCTACAAAATAGCTAAGAATTTTTTTCGCGTATGCAATCTCAAGAAAGGATGAGGATGTGGAAGCATTTCTTTGTGTCATTTCTGTATTATCCAACCTTAGTGGATGAATCGAAGAAAGGGATGAATGGAAGAATGATTAAGAGGTGTGGAAACTCATTCGAAAGTCGCAAAGAAGATCCCGCATATATCCTAAACATTTACCGGAAAAAGATTAATTATGGTATAAAGATCACTTATATCTTTGTAATAATTCCGACTCAAACAAAATATTATTTTGGAATTTCACACTTCTCAGAGGTGATCAGATTTTAAAAACTTACCATAGGGTCAAGATGGAAATTTTTTGGATGACCTCAAATATGATATTTAAAATTTTGTGGCCTAATTTTTGGTTTTTCAAACAAAATAAAGTTGAGACAATTATTACCCCAAGTATGTTACAACTCGTATCCATTCCAAGTCAACATTTGGAGTGAGTTCAATGCATTTTATCACGTTTACCCAAGTCCAAAAGAAAGGATGTCATCATGGTGGTAGTTGATAGACTTACCAAGTATGCAATAATTTTTTCACATTATCTCATCCATTTAAAGCTAGTGTTAGCTTGCTACTGCATTTATAGAAAAAGTTCAAAAGTTGCTGATGGAAACTCAAATATTGTGTTTAAAAAAGATCCCATTATTACAAGAATATTTTGGAAAGAATTATTTTTCTTTTTTTCTGCACTAATTAGCTCATATGTCATCATATCATCCTCAATATGATGGGGAAAATGAGATAGGAACAAATGTTTGGAAGGATGGCCTTCGTTGGTTTGTATATGATAATAGACACAATGGTCAAGTGGTTAGCTCGGTTGAATGGTGGTATAAATTTCCCTTCCATATTGCGTTGTTAAAAATGACCCCATTTATGGCACTTTATGGATATCATCCACCCTCCATCACATCATCTTTAAGAGGAAATGCTAAGGTTTAAGAAGTGGAAGATCACATCGAGCATCAACAACAAGTTCTCCAACTCTTAAAGGATAACCCTCACTCTTGAACAAAATCGAATGAAAACAAATCCCCTAAGATCAACATCACAACGAAACATTTTTTTATGAGACCTGGTATTTTTACAAATAAGCAACCATACAAAAAAATGTCCCTCAATCAAGCTAAGAAGGATAACAAATTATCACCAAAGTATTATTTTCTCCTTACATGGTGTTGCAAAATATTGGTACTATGGCATACAAATTGGAACTTCCTACATCTTCCAGAGTGCACCTAATTTTCCAGCGGTTTATGCTTGGAATAAGGTTATAGGTGACAAGCTCCTAGTTCAAACAATATTTACATAACTTTATGAGAAATGAAAATCATATTGGAATATAAAGAATTCACCGAAACAAGAACTCGAAAACTACGAAATCGATGAATTTCATAGTATCTCATCAAGTAGAACCTACCCGCTGAATACATGTGAAGGTGAGAATTTTATACTAAAGAATCTAGAACTACTCAAGCCTTGAGGAAAACACTTTTCTTAAGGAGAGGGGCATGCTAGGTCCATCTAATACTTGTGTATCCTCGTATTTTTATTTTTAGTTTATCCCCCTTATTGTTATTGTTATTCCCATGTAGTCCCCATATTGTTATTATTATGCTCCATAGAAGGCAACTATTGTTATTATCGTGCCCTTACATTGTTATCGTTTACGGTCTTCAGATTATAATAGACCCTTGACTCCTATATATAGAAACAAGTTTTTTTCATTTGTGTCATCCAAGAATTGTTCATTATGTAATGTAAAGGGGAGGTTTCCCCCCGAAGAGGTTGTTTTCTAAGTCACATCTATCTTTCTTATATTTTGAGAGTTTGTTTCATAATACTTAAGGCCAATTTGAAGTAGGAGCCTCATCCAGGAAAAATTATGTGTATCATATTCTCAATGATTTCCTCGATCGCAATGAACAACATAAAAGAGTACACATATACTTTGTGATAAAAAAGTTATCCTCGTGAAGTATTCAATTGTGGAAGTGATGAAAAAGTGATTCTTTAAAATAAAAGTAATAGTACTATCCAAAAATACATGCATATATATCTAAAATAATCATTAATTATCTTGAAATAGGTTCATAAATAAACAATGATTGTGAAAGCAAGCAACGAAATTAAAAATATGTAGTAGTAAAGACAATGAAATAGTCCATTTTCATTAGTATGTATAAACATAAACACAGACCAAAAAAATGAAAAATAGTGTTAAAACATTCATGATATATGCATGAAAGTGTCCATCTCCAAGAGCTTCAACCACAAGTGAAAGTCCCAATATAAACCATTACAATGATACAACACTATTAGCTAGGTCCACTGTGCTGGAATGTTAACCCACCACTTTCTCCTCAAAAGGATGATCTTTCTCTTATGCCTAGCTTGAGAAGCTGTGGTGAAAAGTCCTTTTCGTATGAGCTATAATAGTGTATTTATAAAAAATGAGGTGACTCTGAGCTTCCATGTGACTTTTGAACTTCTACATAACCTTTGAGCTTCTCCATGACTTTGGGGACTTTCATGACTTTCACATTCTATGTGATCACAGGCGCCTCCACACATTTTACATTTTCTCCTTTTCTCGAAAAATAAAAATTAAGACTTTTGTGGCAAAATACATTAAAAAAATAAAACTTTTGTGGTGACATCTTCTGTAGTTTATGAATTAGTGATGATGAAATAAAAATTCATTGTAATGTATCGATGCCAAGTTATTCTATTTGTTGTTATTTCTTCAAATATTCATGATCGTAATACTTTGTAATATTCCCAAATGGGGAAGCAGTAAATATACATGAACACAACTGAAATAGCAATGTAAATCAACACATCCACATTGGAGACTAAAAATGGAGTCATAAAATTATGTATACAATAAATAAAATCAAGACAAAATAGTAATACATAAATCATATGCAATGAGGAAACAAGCTCCCCACAAGAAATCATCCAAATGTGAGTTACTATTACATATAAAATGCCAGAGAGAAACTAAGGCAGTAGTCATATTACAGCATTAATAAAACTAGAGATGTACAATGACACAAAATACTGATATAGGCTCCACAGATTCTGTATATATAGATATGAGCACTAGCCCAAATTTTCTCAAGACAACCCAAGAGGATTTCCTAAAATGCATGAAGCAATGTAAGTTGAAGCCCTAGGGATGAAGACAGTCGCAAATAACAGGAATGAGAACATATGGCTAAAGCTGATGTAGAAACCTACAACTCTTCTCCAATAGATCCTGCATGAAATAATGGGTCCTCCACCGAAGAAATAACCTCCCAAACAACCACCTAACTACCGCAACTCCTCCCTAAAATAACGTATCCTGAATGGAACCGCATTGTAGTGGATAAATACTCCTTGGCCCGATGCCAAATGTGTGAAATAAGCCCAAGGGGATTCTTTACAAAGCCTTCCAATGGATGGAAACCTTCCTCGAATGCAAAACTAGCTTCCGAAGACACCCAATATAATTCTCCACCATCGCACCTTGCAACACAACACAATATTCTGCGTAAATTGCACTCGCTCAAGAAAGTTGTAGCTTGGTTCAAGCTTGGGTGTGTAGAAATGATGTAAAATACTCCTCCAAGAAGCCTCCTCAAGAAGTATGATTCTACTGGGAACACCTAGCGCAATGCACAATCTCAACTAAACAAATACAGAATGCAAGAAGTCTAAACGTATTCACATACAAAATAATAATCTAAAACATATCCTACATATCCATCATTCCTTCTCCTATATAAGTTATGAGCTGTATTACCCTCGACCCAACTCAATTAGGTTACTTCCTCCATGCAATCAATCTCCTCCAAAACTCAGGTTATTCCTCATTTAATGTCCACTCGTCCATAACATCGTCAGCGATTTGGTAAAATTTGACCTATTCAACATGATCCAACCCCCGTTCATATTCAAAGGTACTTTATTTAGCTTCTTAAGGTCTCCATTCACACTTGAAGTGTTTTTATTTCTTATTAAGGAGATTTATGGCCTCCTACCCATTTATTCACCTACCTAGTGACAAAAAATCTATAATATTCAATTTAGCTAAAAGATAAATTTTAGGAATATTACAAATTCTCCCTCCAAAATGTTGTTTGCCCTCAAGAAAACCAGAAAGGTGGAGCAAAATCCTCTCCTCCTCCTCTGCTTCCTTGCCTAACAATAGTCCCCACCATTGCTTCAGATATTCTACAATAATTTTATCTCCCAATGGTTCCTCCCAAATGTGCAAGTTGGCCTTAGGTGGATAAACCAAATGGCCGTCCTCATGAGAAGGTGGAAGGACTATATGGAAACCTTCTTGCTATTAAATGGCCTCTTCAAGGTAGAAGTGATGAAAAGCATAGGGGTATCTCATTCTCAATTAGATATTTCTAGAATATCTAAAATGAAATGAATCACCTCCTCAAAGACAGTAATTCATAGAAAGGTTCCTCTCAAATGTTCATGAGAGGCATATCCTGGGTGCTCCAAACAATCATATGGCCCACCTCATAAAGAAACAAGGATTCACTATGGTGGCCATAACATCTCCCATGCTCCTCTTGAAGCATGAAGCATAAAAGGTGTGGAAATTATTTCTGCTGGTCAATATCCAAACTTAATGTGTTCTTCCTCCAATTATGTTCCCCAACAACATAAGCACATAATAAACATATGGAATCACAATCAAATTCATGCTAGATTCCATGTGTAGTAAAGGAGAAGTACAATGGTCCCTCATGTGCAACCAACACAAGCTTCTGCTCCTAACTACCATAGAATATGATAGGAAAAGTGTTTCCCCACCACTTGCTCACTGCCCGATTATTCTTGCATGCTTGGAAAAGGTGTATGATGGTTGGTGCTTCGATGAAGCACACCATGAAGAATACATCAAATTTCAAAATCTTATAGGGAATGGTCAATATCATCATGGCTCATGGCCTCAAGTAACCCATTAAGCCAATAAGGTTATGCCCCTCTGGAGCAATGCCCCTAGATGAGCAGTAAGAAAATTAAAGTACATAGTGAAGAGATCATGATGCTCATAAATACAATCCTTATCATACTGTTTAAATTAGTGAGGTAGTCACATGAGCTTCCTCTCTCACACCCAATGTAAAAGAGGTGGTGATGATAACTCTTCTCCCAAGATTTATGTTTCTCCTCACTCCTCTCCAAACAATCGATGCACTCCCTCATTGGGGCATCTCCTCTTCGAAGTCTTCCCACGTGAATCCTCCAAGATAGTATGGTACGTTCTAATGAAACTAGTGGGATTGGAAAGCAAAGACATACTTGTAATGTGCATGTAGAAGCTTATCCCTTGAGCTTTGAGTCTCTAGTCAAGTAGATATGATCATGGAAATAAATAACTCCATCAAACCACTCTATGCCTCCCATCTATCACTTTCTCCACTAACCTTCCATGTGAATAGGTTCTCTGGAATATTCCACCAATAGTTGGGACTCCCAATATGGATCTAGGCTTCCAACTATGAGCGCATTGTAGAAATCTGAAATGAAGCTCTTGTCACATCATAAATATCCTCTTTGACATGCTTAATGCCAAAGCCACATGTTGGAGTATTGTTACCCCACTTTACCGCTCCCTTGCAACCGATATTGCCCAGACAAGATTGAAGCACATGTGAGTCAAACTCTTCGAAGGCCTTTCCCATCCAAGACTTCCATAGTTTTTCCAATCCATGCAAGAGTGTTAATAACCTCTTGTCATATTCAGAAATATTCCTCATGTGTGGAAGTATCATTTGATACTCAAAGGCTATGGGAGGGCTGCTGACACCATGCTTATGTCATTATAGATTTCTGAATCATCTTCCAACAGAATAGTCGAGTGGAAGATAATGATTTCCATATCATAAAATTTCTCACTCCTCTTTTGGACCCATCAAAGGTTCTATGTGTTGTGCTAGCTCCTCCCAAGGCTTCTTCTCTAGCAAAATATATCAATGCTGCACCATGTTGAGAGAAATATTTATTCATCTTCCAATTAGGTTTCCTGTAGAATGCCTCCATGTAAAGAGACACCAAAAGTTGAAGTAGACTATATGTGAGTGAACTGATTTGTCCTCTTCACTACATAAATCAATCTCCTTCTTCCATATATAAACCCCTTGAAATAAGCAAGGGTGCATGCTTCTTCCCATCCCTTGATGCTGATCCACCTTTTCTTTCACTTCCATCAAGGTCTTACTTCCCATCACTACCGTCGCATGCCGCCCCGGGATCCTTTTCGCAAAGATGAAAGCTCCTCTAGTTGAAGCAATAGCTTCATGCCCCTCCCATATGGTGATGGTTCTTCTTCTCCGAAGTCATAGCGTTGTTACTTCCGCTCTTCCTCCCCATTAATATTTAGGTGCTACCCTTCAACAATAAGAGACCCTAGATCTCGCCCTTCCTCAAGGAGGAATATCCATGTCTTCCTCTTGAGAAGAAGACGCCTCGTAATATGGATTTTTCCCTAAAAGGTACCATACAAGTTTTTATCCCCTCAATAGAACCGAAGTGGAGTTGGTGCAATGGATCTTTCCAACTCAGGCAAAGGTTCTAATGTTTATGTTTTTCTAGGCCAATCAAAGATGTTTCGATTGTTTTACATAAGATACATTCACTAATCTCTTAATGAATCATGCATAAGTAGTCAGAATTTCCATGATTAAATGAAGAAGATTCATAAAACCACCAAGTACTAAATTATCTTCAACATGCAAATACGTCATCCCAAGGGCTTCATTTCCCCGAAACTTGATGTAGATGCAAATATGAGTCTAGCTGATCTATCCAATCCTTGGTTGTGCACTTGGATGACCCATCAAAATTTCGTCGAAAGAATCTACCTCTTCGCTTCTATTGTGATTTCTAGGCCTTATTTCCTCCTCGAGTTCGCAACCGTTGGAAGTTCAAGTGCTCCTTTAATTTCAAGATTGAGATTCATACATCGAAGATAGTCACCAAAGCTCTCCTTTGGTGCATCTTCTTCCTCCATCTCTATAAATATGGGCATAATAATGCGTTGTGGATCAGATTGTGTATGAATGCTCACACCTATCTTGTGAAAATCTAGGGTTTTCTTCATATTCAAACCCTTTGGATATTCTCTACATCTCCTTCCATCTTCTTGATATCTAAGAATGCTTCCGTATAGTTTGAAAAAGAAGTCGAGAGCCCTCTTCCTCCATTTCTCCAAATAATAGAGTCTTGTCTTTTTGTTTTTTTTTCGTACATCTCCTCTTCTTGTGATAATATTCTCCTTATGGTGACATATTGGCTAAATGCGTGAAAGTTGAGCCAAGATTATGCTCAAACCACCGTAATATTCCCAAATGGGGAAGCAACAATATATGAACACAAACTCGGAAATAGCAGCAGTAAATCAACACATATACATTCGAGACTAAAATGGAGTCATAAAATTATGTATAATAATAGCAAATCAATACAAATAGTGAAGCATAAATCATATGCAATGAGGAAACAAGCCTCCCATAAGCAATCACTCCCAAATGTGAGCGGCTATTACAATACAAAATGCCGTGAGAAATAATACAAGCCGCAACAAATAGAAATGAGAATATATGGTTGAAGCTGATGTAGAAACCTACAACTCTTCTCCAATAGATCCTCCTGATGAAAGAATGGCTCCTCCACTAAAGAAATCACCTCTCAAAACAACCACTACAACTACCCCTGCAACTCCTCCCTAAAATAACGCAAATTTGGACTGAAACTACACTGTAGGGGATAAATACTTTTTAGCCTACTACTAAATGTGTCAATAAAGCTCAAGGGGCTTCTTCACAGGCCTTCCAATGGATGGAAACCTTCCTCCACTGCAAAACTAGCTATGAAGACACCCAAAATGATCCTCCACTACTGCACCCTGCAACACAACACAATATTCTACAAAAAATGCGCTGGCGAAGAAAATTGTAGCTTGGCCTTAAGCCTAAGTGTGGAGATGAAGTACAATGCTCCTCCAAGAGGCCTCTTAAGGAAAGAGATGGGATTCCCGCTCAAGAACACCCGGTGCTAAATAGCACATCAAACTCAACTAAATAGTTGAAGAATGCAAGAAGTCTAAAAAGACCACATACAAAATAATAATCTCAAAAACCCACCTCATATGGCTGCCATCCTCTTCCTTATATAAGTTATGAGCTTTCTTACCCTTGGCCCCATTCAATTAGATCACTATCTTCATGCAATCAATCTCCCTCCAAAACTGCGTTATTCCTCATTTAATGTCCACTCCTCCATAACAGTGCTGTTGGTTTGGTCAAAGTTGACATATTCAACATGATCCAACCCCTGTTCGTACTCAAAAGTGCTTTATTTAGCTGCTTAGAAGGTCTCATTTCACATTTGAAGTGTTTTTATTGCTGCTAAGGAGATTTATGGACCTCCCTACCCATTTATTCACCTACCTACTGAAAAAATAATCTATAATATTCCATTTAGCTAAAAGCTAAATTTTAGGAATATTACATACTTGTACTTTATTCATCCTCTAAAGGAGTTGGTTATAGTATTATAGTCTCTCTCATGTCATTGATCTGAATATGGGAAAAATAGTTATTTCTATGCTAACTCCCTCATTAGTATTAAAAATGTGTGATTAGGATCGTCTCATGTTAACCACTTGTGAAGGGGTTTATGTGTGTAGTTTCATGTGTCTTTGATGATCAAATTATGAGTTAACTAGTTTTTTAAAACTCATATACAACAAATGAAATGAAGAAATATAACTTACAACAATCACATAACAAAATGGATGATAATGGAGTTCACCCCTACCAGGCTACATCTTGATGGACTTGCTTTAACTAGCTAGGCCCTTTTGGGATTATGAGTCAAATTTCTGATTACAATAATTTGTGATGCTCCAATGTATTTTTTGACTACTCCAATGGCTTTACAAGACATTAAAACCCCAAAAATGACTATTCAATCTCTGAATTTGGTTACCAGATGATCTAGGCTTGACCTCCCATCTTGGTGGCCATGGGCTTGTTTAATATAAAAAGTGACAAAAGTACCTTCAGATGTGCTCCAACGCCTCTGAAAAATATTCCAAAATGTTAAAAACATCAAATACATCCTAAAATGACTATTCATTCACTTCATTTTTCCGTCAGCTAATCTGGGCATGACCTTTCTTCCTAGTAGCCCTAGGCGTAAAAAAATTTTAGGTGACCAAAAACCTAGATCGCTCCTCCACCTCTACATGTTGTTACAATGGATTCAACCCATGCCAATCTACTAGGAATACCTTAGTTAGCCACTATTGGTTAAAAATATCTCAAGATAGGCCTCATTTAATTCCCCCCAGATTCGCTCTAAATTTGGAGAACTACCAGTTAGCTCCATAAAACTTCGCCAATCCCGAAGAAAATGGGGAATCTGCTAAAAACCCACCAACTTAATCTCAGGTTAATTAATGGCTAACTATGGATTAGGATCAGGTTAATTGTGCACTAAGCACATTTAATTCGGGCGCTTGTGTTGAGGTCATGCGGTGCGGACACATGAGGAGGAGGGATGGCCCGTGGGGTTCATCCCCTCCTTCCACCATTGGAGTCTAAATATGCATTGAAATATGTGTTGGGCACATTTCCTTTCAAGACTTGAGGGCATGGCCCATTGGTAAGCACTTGGAGTGGTTGGGGGGAGGTCACGGGGTCAAACCCCGACCTCCGCCCCTCCATACAATGCATTTTCACCGTATTAAAAAATAAAATGCCATTTGAAAAATTGAACACGTAAATACTTCATCATAATATTTAATATATGTCTAAAAAATAGGTTAATACGATCCAATAAATCACATATTCAACCGATAGTTTAATGAAATACGCCACCGAAATGTATTTCGTACTTTGCTAGAATGTAATTCGGACTTTACCCATGGTTTAACTATAGTTATAATGCCATAGTTCCTTTGAACGACGATAAAAAAAAAAAAAAAAATCATGTTCTAAACGACGATCAACAAAATATAACTTCTTCATCTCGAACTCAATTTTTGACAAAAATGAGCCGCATTGGATTCTCGGGTGATGTGATGACCACCGTTGTTCTGGTTTGGTGAAATTCTGAGAACTTTAATTTTTGAGCTAATTTTTTCCCCTGATCCATATTTCGATCACTCCTTCTCACTGACATGCTTTTGGAGCCACAAAAGTTGGTTATCTCATGAGAGCTGAACTCTCTTTTGTTTCCCAAGTTCTATTATCTTGATTCTACTTGGAAAAATCGCCATGACAACCACTTGGTCACTGAAATGCCATGCCTTGTCTTGCAAATGGCTTGGCTCTTCAACCACTATTCTCCTTTTGCTGCTGACCCAATTTAACACTTGTTGGTTGCTTGCTGATATAGCACTTTTGTTGTACCAAATTAATTCCTTAGTGCTTGGAAAACTAACTGATTTCCTTCCCATTGAGAATTATGTTCCTCCTTTGCACAGACATGCATTTGATGCAAGCTTCTCCTTGGAAACCACTTTTCCCAATTAAGCCCATCTAAGTGAAATAAAATAATGAGTTCAAACATCAGTAATAACAAGAAAAGAAATGAATATTATTTTACCTCTACCATTCCAAATTCCACATCTAGAAGATTTCATTTGCCATCTCCTTCTCTTCTTGGCATCAACACATAAAATAGTCTACAATGGCTGCAAAATTTCTTGATATATTGTCACAAACACAAGAAGGAAAACATCTCTGAATATGTTGTATTTGTATCTAAAAAAAAATCATGGGAGAAAAATAATTTTATGACATATCCTCTTACTCCTTCAAAGCAACAATTTTCACATCATGCGAACATCGCCATGTACTCTCAAATCTTGGTGTCAAAACTCATCAACCAAACACAAGTCAATCAAACATTCCTCTTCAAAAGAATGACTTGCAAATCAAGCATAAGCATGTGTAATAATTTGACAATTATTTTCCCAAAATAGAAAGAATTTCACATTTCTTGAAACACTTTGTCAACATCTCCTTTTCATCTTTGGAGACAAATTCAACTCTTCCAAGTCAATATTACATGCATGTAACAAACAATTGATCAACAGAAGTAAACACTCATACATGTGAAAATGATCAACACTCTCAAGTTGACAACATACATGTTAAACAAAGCAATTGACCAACACAAGTCAATTACTCATGCATGTTCAAGCACAATTAAACCATCAAAATTCCACTATTCATACACATAAACTCTCATGCATATATACAATTATTCAACTCTCTCACAAGTACAATCATAAGTACAACGATTCATATGTACATGTACTTAAAGCTGAAATGAACAAATTTTGTTGCAATAAAGTGAGTCAACATACTCCACTTTCAATCACCTTCTTGACGTAAACATGCAACATGCATTCAATAGGCAAAGAATGCATCAATCAGCAAAAGACTTGCAAAGCCTTAATTGGATAAGAAATCTAATCACCTCTTACCAAACCATTTCAATGGCTCTTCTTTCAGCTGCACATCATCATGCGAATCATCATGACCCACATCAATTATGGAATCTTCTTTTCCATTCTTTCCATTCTCTTTCTCCACCTTCTTCAAATGTCATGGATGAATTATTGGACACAAAGTCCAATACTTGTCTACAAGATGACCGTGAAAAACAATTACATTTTATTTTCACCATGGTTTTCTTTATCTTTGGCTTTCTACCTCGTTTGCTTTGAAATTTTCCTGTGGATGGCTATTTTCTTCCAACATCTTGAAACATTATGGTTATTCAAACCAAAAAAGGAACATGCAAAATTTCTCCAAATCTTAAGTGAGATTTTTCCATGTTTATCATAATAAAAAACAACTTGATTAAAAGCAGATTTATACCTTGAACATTAAAAGACTTTAGATCTTTCAACATCCTCTTGTTCACCATTCTCATTAGTTTCATGCTTATTAGAACCTTCTTGCAAAGTGGGTGTAAATTTTTTCATTCCTAATGAACACAATATTCAGAAGCTTGAAGTTAATGAACATGAAATGAAAGTCCTTCTTGGAACACCTTCATGTGCCTCCTTGGCTTTAGAGCTTTCTCCACCATGTTGGCGATAACCAAGACCCAAATAGTTAGTCCTTTCCTCAACAAAAATTGTCTCAACTATGCCTTGTGCATGTTTGCTCAATCCTTTACCTTCATAGCCCATCTTCATCAATAATTTGGACCCTATTCCTCTAGTGTGTCTTTCCAAAGCACCTACACATTCATTTTGAGAGGAAATTGAAGATAAACTTGAATTTCATACCTATTTCTCAAGCACAGGCTTGGCTAAGGCTTCCTTGGAAATATAGGGCAGTCTCCATCTCATGCATCTTTTCAAGAAGCTCTTTCTTCTCCTCCTTCATGGCAATCAATTTCTCTTGGAGTATTATGCTTTCCCTCTTATCTTCATACATCTCTTGCACCATATCATTCTGATGTATAGCTTCTACAACATCTCTTTATCAAAGGGTTTTGCTAAGGAATATTGACTACAAGAATCACCTAATAAATCTTCCCTCATACTAGTACATTTGGTCAAAATTTCGACACTTTAAGTTCTGACACTTTTGACATATTGTCGGAAATTTCCCTAATTTTTCTCAATTTTTTAAATCCTGCCAACAAGAGACGTGTAGGGACATCATCGATATTGCAACGTTTAGGAACATCATCGGCATACCGAAGTTTTGGGACACAACGTCAGAACTGCAACGTTTCGAAGACAACAAACATCGGTATTGCCATAGTTTTGCGGACAGATTGGTATTGCAATGGTTTGGGGATAAACATCACAATAGCGAGGAGTGTAGAGACAACCGTCATTATTGCGACGTGTGCGGACAACCATCGGTATTACGACAGGTTGCGAATAAAAAAATAACACATGCATATAAACATATATGTTTATTTTTGGAGTTGTGTTATTTTTCTTAGGATATGTGACACTATAGTGGAATACATTGTCTAGGGATCCATGATAGTGTGCTATATGATGAGAAGGAATCCACATCATCATCATATATATGCCACATGGACCAATTCTTGAGGTTAACAAGCTGGTTAGAACACATTTTTTAGGGAATTCAGCTTCAGGAGTAGCTATATTTTGAAATAATTCCCAAATTTTCCTTGAATCTATGCCATTAAATGGAGAATGACTATGATATTTTAAAAATGAGGTCATATTATAAAATTGGGCAAAAATTTGACCTAGTTATGATGCTACTAAAATATTTCATAGGAAAAATATTACTATGTTCTGAATACACATCATCCACACATGTTTTGACTCACAAAAATAATTCGATAATCAAATGAGATCACCTAGCTTTGGACTCCTCCTATGTGAACCAAAATTGACGATTCATTTGGTTTCCTTTGGCTAGGCTACCTCTTCAACTAGGCTATATATATAATACATAAGACTAATTATATATAATATATTGTATATATTATATTTTATCTTCCACTAAGGCTTATTTCATGCCATAATCTTCTTTCCCACTCTATTCTCCTTCCCCCGCAGCCAGACCATCTATATGTGATTTGAATCACCACAGAGTCATCGATAGACTTCCCATAGAGCTCTTTGTCAACATAAACCCCACCCATTCAAGTGTTGAGACATTGATTTGCTAGGGTTGCATCAGAGGAGACATTAATCTGATAGGGTCACGTCAAAGGAAACATTAATCTGCTAAGGCCACATTGAAAGGCTAAGCGACAAAATGGTAATGTGTTTTCTTCATGCTTCAAAATTGTTCAGTTTGGCTTCAAAAATCCTGTGCATGTACTCCTCGCATAATCAGTTCATGTTCTTATTTAGTTATTTTTATTATCTTTTATGTCTTGCATTTCATGTCTATTTTATAATGATTGTTGGTGATATTTTCTGAGGTATTTAGAGATCTGGAAATCAGATTGTTTTTAGCTTGAGAGGTACATCTAGAGCACCTTCATTTTAGTACAACAATTCCCTTATTGTCACACCTTAGACTGCATGCACCCAAGACACAAAACAAGGCACTTATATGATTTCTCTTCAGCCATAAGTTTAACCTTTTAACTCTAAATTTGGTAGGAAATGGGTGTAAGTTTGGCCCTTGAAATATATAAATATATTAAGAGGGTTTGATGTTTCCCAAGACAATTCCTAGCCATCAAAGCCAACACATTATTAAGTGTTGGTTTGTTTTGCCTTTGTGTTACCATGCAAGTTTGTTGGTTATATTTAGAGTTTCAGATATCCTAAGCCACATATTTGTATGGAGGAGTGTTTCGTAAGGTTGCACAACATAAATATTACATTTGAGACCATTCATTAGGTGGTTGGAACACAAGCCTTTGAAATTAATGAGGTTGCTCACTAATTGTTTGTCTAAATGCCTCTAACAATATTTCTTTGTTTTATGCCACAACCTTACTTAAGTTGAATGTTGTTGACTTGTATTCACATTGGCAAGTAGGGTATGCTTTTAAATAATTATTTTTTGGTCTATAAATACATTTTTTATGGGTTGATATATAATTACTTCATTTGCTACTACCGTTTATTTGATATAGTTTTGTTGCATGCAAAATGTTTGAAGAAACTCTTGACTTAATTGCTACACATGTAGTAGTGTTCACTTCTTGTCATAGCATGTTAGTTACAAGCTCATATACGAAGACGAAAGCTATTCTTTGTGACCTAAAAAATAAGGAAAACAAGATACATGCATCTACTTCAGATATGCCTTATAACTCTGAATTTGAGTTTTGTTTGAGTTTGTCACCAAAGTGTTTGAAAAAATATTTGAGTGAACTCTGTCACATGGATGTCAGGCTTGATGGTATTTCTTATCACAAGGATTCTTTGTATTTCCATATGGTTAATTTCACAGAACTTTGCTCCAATATTATTATCACAGAGATGTTCTATTTTTTGTATCAAAACTCGAATATGCTTCCAAATGACATTGAAAGAGGGTCAGCAAAAATGGAAAGAGGTCAGTGACATGGGCAATGGAGACAAGTTGGTTGAACGAAGAGTAAACACAAAAGTGAAAAAAGGATTCTAAGTCAAGGGATCTAGGGTTAGCAAAACTTTACTTTATTATTTATAAAAAATGAGAAAACCGATAAAAAAACCCAATTTTTCCTTCAAGTTCAAATTCAACTTGAATTCAACTTAAGGTTCGGTCATGAGGTTTGAAGAACCTAATCAAACTTATGAATTTTCTTTAGGTTTGTTGAATTTTAAACCTCAAGTTTGAATTTCGGTGAACCATGTGACATAGATGATATCAATGTTTTTAGCTTTCTTGTAATATTCCTACATTAGCATGAAGCTAATAGGAATATTAAATTTTCTTTTAAAATCTAGTTAGATGAATAAATGGGCAAGGAGGCTCATAAGTTGCTTAAGTAGGAATAAAATCCCTCATAATGTGAAAATGGATCATGTTAATAACCAGATCAAGCATCCACATGAGTGAACAGGGTCTAAAATGTGTGGAAAAAGTCAGGTTTGAACAAGTCAACAACATTATTATATGAGGAGTGGATCCTAAATAAAGACAACTCAATGTGAATGAAGATCAATCTAGCTAGTCAAAATGAAGACACCTTGAGTGTGAAAAGAGACAATGCATGAAAATACAGTCAAGGTTGATCCAGTCAAGATTGACTAAATCAAACAGCACTGTAAAAATATGAGTAAGACTAATGGAGACAGCGTAATTTTGGTGGAGGAGCCTTTGCATGGAAGCAACCTCATAATTGGGTGGGACCCTTGGTGAGGAAGCTCATCAACTATATAATGAAGGGAATGGAAACCATATAGAGCATGATTGAAGAATATATTTTATATGTGGTATGTTTAGACTTTTTGCAACCTTTGGTTATTTAGCTAAGTTTGCTGCACTGTTTAGTGCAAGGGTTTTCTCATGCGGGAATTCCCAACTCTTGCTTGGAGTTCTTGTTTAAGAAATCTAGGAAGAGAATATTGTGCTATATTTTCCACTCTCTGGTGTTAGGCCAAGCAGTCACCTTCAGAAATAGCACAATCCCTTGGAGAAACTGCATTATTTCTTAAGGTATTGCAGTGGAGGGGTTTAATCCCTTGTATTTGAGCTAGTTTCCCTGAAGGAGGTTCATTCTACTTCCCAGAAAGATAGTAGGAGAGTCTAATCCCATTTATTTTTATAATAAACAATATTTATGTAGTGCTTCAGCCATACAACGTGATTTATCCATAGATCTGCAGTAGATAAATTCATGTATATCATTTCTGTCAAGAAACCCTCCCGGGTCATCTTGGATCTATGTAAAAGAGACTAGATCTCTGTTTTTATGCCTCATTGATTAATATAATAGAAGATCTTATTTGTATCTATATTGCTAAGCATAAACCCTCTATTAAATTTGTTGTAACTTTATGTAGTAATTTGTGTTGCAATAAATCCTGGGGTTTTCAATGTTTTTGGGTTGTTTTGAGAATGGGAGGCCTATTTAACTAGGCGACAGTTATTTGTTTCTTATTTCCTCTCAAATATAGTTGCTATAATATCAGATCTAATGGATCCATGGGCTGCATTTTTCTATTGATACTTATATTTATGAAAAATACATTATTTTCATCTATTATTTCAGTTTTCCAGTTGGGAATATTATGAGTAATAATCAAAGCATATGTTAGCTCTAGATGTATCAGGAGAACAAGAAAAGGAAAGATGAATGAAAATACAAGAAGAAGACTCCATTATTTGGAGGAAGAGGGGAAGAGGAGCTCTCAAAGCTTCTTTTTCAAACTATGCAGAGCATTAAGGGAGATATCAAGAAGATGAGAAGGGAGATGTGTAGAGAATCTCTAAGAGAGTTTGAATCTGAAACAAACTCTAGATTTTCACATGATGAGTGTGAGCATGCAGCCACACATTATGATTCACAATGTAGTCATATGCCCAGATCTAATATGAGGGAAATGGAAGAAGAAGAAATGCCTAGGAGGGAAACTCTTAGTGATTATTTGCAAGAATATGAATCGCAAACTAAGAGGTTCAAAGATCACATCACCTTCCAACAGTTTTGCAGGATCAAGGAGGAAAGGAGCCAACAACATGATGTGGGTAGATTTTTTCTATCTACTTTTGATGGTTGGAGAATATACACATTGGTTGGATGTGTCCTTGGGGGAAGAAATTTCCCACACATTTTGCACTACATGTTCTAAGGGGAGCATGGGAAAATATTTGGCTACCATAGTAGATCACTTGTTTCTTTATGAGGTAGGCCATATGATTGTTTGGAGCACTTGGGAGATACTTGGGAGGAGCTTTCCTATGAATTACCAAGCTGGGAGGTGATTCACTTCATTTGGATGATAGCATGGAGATGGGAGTTCTTCATTGATGATGGAATTACCCATGATTGTCATCACTTATATCTTGAAGAGGCCATTGATAAGCAAGAAGGTTTCCACATAGACCTTCCATTATTTCATGATGAGAGCCATTTGGTTTATTCATCAATGGCCAAATTTCACACTTGGGAGGAACCATTGGGAGACAGAATTATTACAGAATATTTGAAGCAATGGTGGAGACTGTTGGATGAGGAGGCCACAAGAGGAGAGGAGATTTTGCAGCACCCTTGCAGTTGCTTGAGGACAAGCAACATTTGGGAGGGGAAGACTGTAATATTCCTAAATTAGCATGCAGCTAATAGGAATATTAATTTTTCTTTTAAAATCTAGTTAGATGAATAAATGGGCAAGGAGGCTCATAAGTTGCTTAAGTAGGCATAAAATCCCTCATAATGTGGAAAGGGATCATGTTAATAACTAGATCAAGCATCCTCATGTGTGAACAAGGTCTAAAATGTGTGGACAAAGTCAAGTTTGACCAATTCAACAACATTATTATATGAGGATTGGATCATAAATAAAGACAACTCAGTGTGAATGAAGATCAATCTAGCTAGTCAGGTGGGGTTGTGAGTGTGAAAAAGAGAAAATTCATGAAGATGCGGTCTAGGTCAACTAAATCAAAAAAAATATGAGTGGGACTAATGGAGACAACGTAATTTTGGTGGAGGAGCCTTTGCGTGGAAGCAACCTCATAATTGGGTGGGACCCTTGGTGAGGAAGCTCATCAAGTATATAATGAAGGGAATGGCAACCATATGGAGCATGATTGAAGATTTTATTTTGTATGTGATCTGTTTAGACTTCTCTGCATCCTTTGGCTGTTTAGCTAAGTTTGTTGCACTTTTTAGTGCAAGGGTTTTCTCATGCGAGATTCCCCACTCTTTCTTGGAGATATTGTTTAAGAAATATGAGGGGAGCATCCTATGCTATATTCTCCACTATCTAGTGTTAGGCCAAGCAGTCACCTTCAGCAACCATGCATTCCCTTGGAGAAACTACGTTATTGCTTAAGGTATTGTAGTGGAGGGGTTTAATCCCTTGTTTTATGAGCTAGTTTCATAGGAGGAGGATCAACCTTTTCCCCAGAAAGCTAGTAGGAGATTCCATTGCCATTTCTTTGCATGATCAACCATATTTATGTATTACTTCAGCCATACAGCCTGATTCAGCCATAGATCTGCAGCATAAAATTTAATGTATATCATTTCTGTCAAGAAAACCTCCCCGAGTCGTCTTGGAACTATGTAAAAGAGATTAGATCTATGTTTTTATGCCTCAATGATTAATATAATAGAAGATCTGATTTGTATCTATATTTGTGAGCATAAACCCTCTATAAACTGCACTGTCACTTTATGTAGTAACTTGTGTTGCAATAAATCTTGGGGTTTTCAATGTTTTTGGGTTGTTTGAGCATGGGAGGCATGTTTAACTAGGAAAAAGTTATTTGTTTCTGATTTCCTCTCAGATCTAGTTTCTATAATGTCAGATCTAATGGATCCATGGGCTGCATTTTTCTGTTGATCCTTATATTTCTGAAAAATGCGTTATTTTTGAATGTATTGCCGAGTTTTCCCATTTTGGAATATTACATTCAAAGGGATTGCCTGAAAACTATAGGTGATCATAGTTAAGAGTCTTTAAAAGTTAGACCACAAATATCAATTGCATCATAGGCTGATAGAATATGTTTCCCTTAAGAGGCATTAAGGAAAATCAGAAAAATACCACCATCTACCTACAATTCTCTCTTCCTTTTTGCTACTCTTTTTCCTTCCAACTTGAATCTAAGGTGCTTTGTGCACCAACTGGTGGACGGGTAAAATCATAGACTATTTTTTCTATTACTTGAGATGTTTGCATCATCTTAAAAACATTAAAACCCTTAAGGAACATCCCTCACCTCAATTTCCAAGGCCTCTCCCAATCTTTGTTGCATGCCTCTTTCCATTTTTTTTTTTGCATCTCTATATCACGATTTTAGATGTCTTATTGAGCCAAACAACTAGATTGTTGTCAGAAAGTGTAGCCACGTAGTATACAAGCTGGTTTATACCCCCAGAGTAATTATCATTATATCATTCACATCTTACCCAAGAACCCTCTAAATTTATCCCAAATTGCCAACGGTGTCTAGGATTTTTTATAATGGTTTTAAAGCAAATTTCAAGCCTTAACAAAACTGACCTAGAAATTTAAAGATGGGAATTTGAGGGAAAAAATAAATGTGAAATATTATGTATCAAAATGCAGTCCCAATTTTTTTCAGACATTCTGATTATAGTAACTTATAGATATTTTTGAGCTAATTTTCCATGCTATGAGGGGCATCCCTATTCCATCAAAACAAATCAGGAGTTGTACCTAGCCTCATATACACCCACTCAAGAGGTTTTGAATGTGGATCTCTGTGTTATTACAAGCCTAATCACCTCACTGTTAGCTGCTACACACCACAGCCATGGGATGTAGCCTCTATATTTCCTATTATACCCATCAAAACCCATTCTAAATGCCTTAAAATGGTTCAATGTTGGTTCTAGATGGCTCCATGTCACTCCCAGGACACCCAAGCACTTGAAGAAAATATCCTAAGATAAATAACTTTAAGAAAATAAGAACTATTATTTGACTTCATTCTTTTTCCAGCTGAAAATAACCTTAAGGCTAAAAGATTACAACTAGCCTTAGTAAATCACTTGAAATTCTCTTTAAAACCCATAAAATCTACTTGCAAATGGCCTTCAAAAATTCCTAACAAATGACTTTGTGTTCAATTCAAGGGGTTTCAAAGGAAAAGACAAGGTGAAAAACTCCCTCTTATCCGCAAAACCGCCAACAACACCAAATTAGGATTCCGAGGCTATATGCTAATTGGGAATATTACATTCCCCTTGACCATGATGTTGTACAACACCATCAAGCATGAGCATCATATCCAAAAAAGGAATGAAGGTGTGTGTAACCACAATCTAGCAAAAAATCCATATATAGCATACTGCAACCAATCCATTGTATCAAAATTCACTAGTGGAATCTCCTATCATATGTGTTGACTGGTGATAATAGATCCTACTAGTATCATAGTGTTTTATATGTGAAATCCACTTGTTTCCACAATATGAGAGGAACACTCTTAACAACTTTGTGTCATTTTGCTACTTTATCAATAAATTTTTGACTAAAAACATTTGATTAAAGTCATTTAGTTTCCCTAGCTAATGATATGCTTGCTTGATATTCTCCATATTTCCATGGCTTGTGTTAATCAATAATTTTTGACATGAATAACAACTTATTAAAGTAATTTAGTTTTCCTAAATTGATGTCGAAACAAAATTCACCCCCAGCTTGAAACTTGCTTTTGCTAAAATTCAAACACAAAGTGTGTACTACTCACCATTACCACCAATTTAGCAGTCTTGACAAGGTCTTCTTGAGGGATTAAGGCGATACCATATGGGATAAGTGCTAAATGTCACCTTGGCACAAAGCCCACTCTTTAAGCCAACTCTTACTAAATGCTATGGAATACTTCCCTAATCTACACACAAAAAACTTCACCCAAGCTATAAGTAGACTAGTGCTAATTATTGATGTCTAAGATGAATATATGAGTTAATTATTAATTTTACTGATCTAAAGTAATAAAATGAGTTGCAGAAAAAGGTAGACCAGAAAGAAAAAAATAAATCGAGCCTTTAAAAATTTAGCTATTATAATACCAAAGGAGAGTGATATATACCAAAAATTCCTTGAATTACCCTTTGATAAGTGGCTGAAAGTAGATGAGTATGTTGATGTCCTGATTTTTAGACCTATAAAAGTGGTAAAAATGCAGAAAAGCACCAAGCAAAAGTCCCTTTGTAGGCCACCCACAAGTGTGGAAACACACTAGATCAATAGATCCATGGGTGGTGAATCTTGGGAAATATGTTGGTAACTAAAAAAAGAACCCAACACTTATCTGCAAGTAAAAATGAAGTTTCTAACAATCTGGAAACTACTTGCAATGGAAAACGATTGATTTCCCCTAGGGTTAAAACCCAGAAATTTATTTCGGCAATAAAATATACTTTATAATAGTTGAAAAATGTCTATTTTTACCCCAGAAAACTGATGATAAGATATGAAATCAGAGTTAGACTAAAACAAAGGGTTATTAATGATAAATAATTGACTATGCCCTTTGAATGAGGGATTTTTTTTAGCATCTGTGTAAAATTCTACTGGAATAAATTTTAGATCTACAAAATACCTTGAAAATACCCTTTTGAAATGTGATTTAGTTGAAGATAAGAGGGTATAAATTCCATTAGAAAAAAATTAGATATAAAATTAAAACCATAAGGGCTTTATAGCTTTTAAAGATAATTTTTTTGATACAAGTTAGAAAAAGGAAAGAGAAAACACAGATATTTGTATTTATGTTATTAAAAAAAATGTAAAGGATTTCTAAATAGATGGTTGCTATATTGTGGCTCCCCTTGGTCTTACATTTACCTTCTAGGGTGTTAGATCAAGATCACAACCCTATCTTTGTCCACTATGCAATTTTGACCGAAAAAGGGGATAGGAGTCTAACCAAATATTACACCCCACTCTAGTCTAGAACAGTGATACAGTCTTTGGATTCCACTAGGAAAGATCCCTTTTGTGGAGAAGTATCCAACTGTTGGGTCAACTATGGCACAAAATAAAATTACTCCCTTACTGAAGGAACCCTCAGAATCGGTCAAGGGTCAAATGCGACCTAGAATGACTCAGACTGATCTAATTTCAATTGCTTGGTTTGCTAAAAAAATACAGATAATATTTAAATTTTAATGAAAAAATATATTTTGAAATTTGAAGATTCAAAACCATGATTCCAAACCATTAGAGACAAAATATGCAAATTCTATATATATATATATATATATATATAATCAGTGAGGCTCGACATGGCCCCTAGAGTGGGAAGGGCCCTTAAAAAGGATTAGGAAAATATAATTTTTTAATGACAAAAGGTAATACCCTCCCTCAAAAATTTACCCTTGGGCCTTCAAGTATATACAGAGTATAAACCTAGAGATACTCCACTAAAATTATAGTGAGAAGAAATACTAATTTGTTGTGGGAACATTCAACAAACCACACATGTGACGAATCGTTGCTTGCACACATAAATTTTGATCCTAGATAAACCCACAAATCTATACATACCCTAAATTAGTAGGCTTACCAACAACCAAACTTATGCTAGAAAAATGTGCCAAATAGGTTGAAGCACAACCTGAAACCAAAGATAATAGGCAAGAATACCTCCAACCTACAATAGAATTTGTGGCATGTAATTGACATGCCCGTACCAGCAACATAGTGGAGGATGAAACTACCAAAATCCCTTAGAATAAACATGCCATAGGCACACTAAATAGATCTTCTCAAACCCCGGGTTTTCTAGATATTTATAGCATGTTGTCAGAAACAAGAAAAAGTCAGTGGAGGGGCTGCGAAGAGGCTGAAATAAGGCCAAATTTCTATCCTGGAAAATCTGCTCTAAAATATCAACAAAAATACACGTCAAAGAATGACCTATGCATAACATAACATGCCCAAATTCCATCAAAAAATGACTTGGCCAATAATGTATGGACTCAACCGAGTTGGGCTGGTTTGGTACCAAACCATCCAAGTCATGCCTTATGGTTTGGTACCAAAAAAGTCTGACTCGATCGAGCAGGTACTAGCCCTTTGAACCAATCCATTGGCCAAGCTGATATGGTAGTCTGAGTCAACTTGGTCCAAGTTTTAAAACACTACACACAAGTACTCCCAAGCAATACCCAAGGCTATGGAAACTATGGAAGAAATAATGATTAATTACCAAACTGTCATGCTGAGCACCATATTCATAATTTAATGATGCATGTAAGGGCAACTTTAGAGTATATATTACCATTGTCTCAAGCAACCTTAGAAGATTCTATTAGACTTTTGAATTTCATGTTTTTCCTTGCCACTTTAATCGTGACATAATATTGATAGGTATATTTCTCTATCAGGTAACTATTCACAAGATTCCCATGGCATACCCCTTATTTTCTATTTATGCTTCCTTTAATGTTTATATTTTTGGCCTGCAAGCTATTCCTAAAAGATGGGAAATGTTTCACATGTTGTCTTCCAAATCAAGAAAATCATCAAAAGTTGGGAAGCGTTTCACAGGTTGTCTTCCAAATCAAGAAAATCATCTGAGATTCAAGGCAACGCAAATTTGGGAACATAAGTTTTGTGGCAAAGGTCGTTCGATTGAATAATCATTGTGTGCTCTTGAATCATAATGAGTTTACCCCCTATAATTAATAAAGTTCTACTTTATAATGTACTTTGAATGTCTACTTTTCGCCATCTTACGCAACAACCCATATCAATCAAGGTTGAGTTTTATAAATAGAATTCCATATGTTTTAAGTATCCCCTTCTCCCTTTCGGCACTAGAAGTTTCTTATCCTTTGATGTCACTTCACCTCAGTTTAACCTACCACAACTAACCTAACCTTAGCTTGTGTGGAGGAACAAAATGCATGCACTGAAATATCTATCACAACACGTAACAAGCATAAACATCATCAAATCAACATAGAATGAAGAAAAAGTAAGAGAGATTGCAATTAGTAACCACCATCTACGTAACCACCATGTAGAACACACAAATGGATATAACAACTATCACTTCTCTCAAAGGACTCTACACATACCCAGCAAATATGTTTACCACACTTACAACTGATGTGATTGCAACCTTCAATTTTTTCAACTGTGAACCCACAACCATGACACCTTTTAACATCCTCTTTGCCTTTGCACCACTCTTTGAGAGCGGCATCAATATCTTGCTTGAATTCTCTATATTCTTCACATGACAGGCACAGATGATACTCTAGACTTCTATGCCAATTATTCTAATGGTTCACTAGTTCTTGCAAATCATGTACCCATTTTCTACTTGTGAATTTTTTGTTATATTTATATTTTCAAAATTCAAATTCAACATAACATCAAAATAACTCTCTAGCAAACTTAACTATGGCCCTAGATAAAAAAAAATAAAAATTATGTGCATATGATTGTGTATGCATGCTAACTACAATAAGAACAATTGGCGCTCACTAGCCAAGGCCCCAATGGATTTTAATCATATAGAAAAGCGATATATTATGATATGATCAAATTTTGGAGGCCCAGGTGTAACCATAGTTTTAAAAACACACAACCCAAGATCACCTTGAGCCGACTACTGTCTAGGAAAGTTAATCGTCCCACAAGTAATGCGACCAATCATTATAAGGATCTGGCAAGGGCACTGCAGATAAGAAAGTATTGTATTCATATATAGTTCATAGCCCTTGTCTGCCATTT
This sequence comes from Pinus albicaulis, assembly GCA_034641835.2. Classification (NCBI taxonomy): domain Eukaryota; kingdom Viridiplantae; phylum Streptophyta; class Pinopsida; order Pinales; family Pinaceae; genus Pinus; species Pinus albicaulis. Next base: position 30,451 of record JAXQQM020092877.1, on the reverse strand, counting down.
GATCATGCAACTTCAAAGCCTCTAAGATCTTGTTCTCTTTTATTAGCCCATAAATTATGGTACTGTATGTAATTATGTTAGGCATGTAGTCATTCTCATTCATTTCTTCGAGGAGAAGGAAATCTTCATCCAATTTCCCTCCCTTGCAATATCCATTGACCAATGCATTATAGGTCACTATAGTTAGCTTTATTCCGCTCATTAAAGCTTCACTGAAAATCTCTTTAGCCTCATCTAATCTACCTACTTTGCATAAATTGTCTACTAGCAAGGTGTAAGTATAAATATTTGGCTTACAAACCTTACTTTTAATTATATTCAACCACTCCAGGGCCTCTTCTACTCTACCAACAAAACAGAGACCAATGATCATAGAATTGTAAGTCACAATGTTTGGCTCACACCCATTCTTTATAAATGCGCCTCTAACTTGTTGTGTTGTATGTTGATCTAAAAACATAGAGAAGACATTGTCTTAATATTTACTGTTTACTCTCTTTAAACTCGAATGTCATTTGATGGTAAATTTGTACTCTTTAATGCACAAAGTTTATGTATTAGAAAGGTAAATTTAGAAATTATTTCAGTTTTTGTTTTGTGTTTTCAAGTTAGATATTGTTTTCAAGTTTTCACATTTCTAATTTTATTGCAATGTGGCAGACTGATCGTGGCAGTGCAGGAACAACTCCAGGACAGGTAAACAAATGACAATTTCAGTTTCATATTAGTTTCTTTATCTTTAACAATTTTTTTATATATATTTCATACTTCTTATTATTTTATAATGTGGTAGGATGATCGCAAAAAGGGGCCAGCCGAAGAACATGTAAAGTGCGAGCCTTGCTCTATCTTCAAGTATCTTAGTTCTTTTTTAATCTATTAATATACAAAAAGATTACATGGAGGCCAAAGCCTCAGAAATTCTGGCCCGAGAGATGGGCATTCTAGCACAACCATGAAAGTTTAACAGAATAACAACACAGAAATCCTGCAGATTGAAACATCTATGCTGGACAGAAAGACTTCTAAGCACAGAGAAGCCGCCCTGGAAGGGAAAACCGGCCTGAGAGTCCATATAGAGTATTAAACTACAGTAATCAGCTTCAGAGATGTAAACATAGTTATACAAAATGATCTGTCGCCCACTGGGGGAAACCCAGCATTCAAAACAGCAAAAAAGGTTGAACCAACTGAACCAAGTCATCATACGCGAGCGAGAGCCGAGTCTGGCACAAAGAGCAGACCAAAACCGAACAGAAATTGGAGAGGCCATTAATTACCGAAAGAGGAGTGAGGCGACTCAACCACCGGGCATGCCAGAGCGTCGGGATCATCCTCATCCTGCATAGCAACATTGACATTCGAAGCAGCTTGATTGGAAGGGTGCGCCTTACCATCGTCGCCCAGAGCAGTGGAGCAGCCTCCCTTGAGAGTGCCACCATCCACGAACATGTCCTGTAAGGAACCACCTGCAACCGACTTCTGCTTCAGACCAGAGTGAGGAGGAGAACCGGCCTTGTCAGAAGTGAAGTTCACTGGAGGAGAATCGGATAGCTTGGCTGTCGAATAAGGCGGTTCTTCATGGAATTCGATAGTGATAGAGACCCTGACAGTAGGCATGTTGAGCAGGCAGGGGAAACGAAAATGGGTTGTGTGTTGCTGACCCGGAAGTAAACTGGAGAGGTTTCTGGCCAACAAATCATTCCTACTCCCCATCTGAGAGCTCCTACCGCTGCGAGTATTGGGATAAAGACCTCTCTAGGCATCAGAAGGGGGCGAGGAAGAGCTGGGTGAGGATGGCGAAGGACGACGAGGACCCCCTCGATAGAGGCCCCTTCTGCTTCTCATCCTATGTCTCAGAAGAGGCATGGAAATCATATGCAAGGGCTTGAAACTGAGCGCAAAGGAGAATCTCAGGTTGAGACTGGAGAGATGGTGGGTTTCAATCTCCACAGGGAGAGAGACAGGGCGGAGGCCAAAGTGTTGAGAGCCAAAGGAATTATGCACAGAGGTGCTCGGATTACCTCGTGAGCCAGAGGATAACACACCAGAATGGAAGCGTCCCGAAGAAGCCATGGAAAAGTAGATGGAACGAGAGACTGGAGGATTGTGCCACTTAAATGTTCCGGACCTGTCAAAGTAAATGCAATTGAATGCGCAGAGGGTGCCGAGAAGAATGGCGGCGAATGAACACCACGCGCCCGCCAACCGTCCAAGTCCCCTATTAAACATGCAGATCACCCGCATCCGGGTTTTGGATATCCTTTTGCACCAAGGATGTGCAGTCCTGTATGAGTTGCTCATCATTGGAGTTTTGTAGCAAACCTTCGTAGTATGGAGTTGACTGTAGAGCTCCTTGATTGGCCAACCGATCAGCAACAGTGTTGGTTGTGCGTATAATATGATTGAAGGTTATAGCTTTAGGCATCTCTAGCCAATTTTCAATAAATTCCAGTCTAATTTGTAACCGCCAACTAGAAGCAACGTTGGAAGCAGTAGCGCCTGAGTGGAGACGGTTTGTCGCTTCAATCAGGATCTGAGAGTCCCCTTCAACTTCCAGCGGGAAGAAGTTCTCTTTCTCTGCAATTCTCAGCCCCTGTCATAAGCCTTCAAGTTCAGCAGCATTATTGGAATCACGACCCATAGAGCCGAAATATATGTGAGCCAAAGTTTCCTCATGATTCCTAAAGATGCCTCTAAAACCAGCAAGACCCAGATTTCCCTTAGCCGCACCATCAAAATTCATTTTGAAAGCACGAGGCAAAGGAGGCAACCAAGAGATGGGCGAGTCAGAATGCTTCATAGTGTTCTGGGGATGCAGATTGCAGTGACTGAGTTCAAGGTCCCAACGCTTCCAAATGAGACATTCAGATGGGGAGGTCGGCATATCCGAGTCTTGCCAAGGAGTTAGAGCCAGAGTCTCTTGCAGATAACGCTTAAGATTGGACCATATGATAGCATTTGGAGTGGCTATGTTCTTGAAGATTCTATGATTACGCTCCTTCCAGGCGGACCAATAGATGAATCCCGGGAACAAATTCCAAATGTTGTTAAGCAGATTACATTGAAACGGAAGTGAAGGCCATCTTCTGATTGTATTGTTAATGTCCCCTTCCATCCTCCCTGTTCTTCCAAAACATAGAGAGAATTGATCCCAAAGATAGGATACTAATGAGCAAGAATCAAGGAGATGCTGCACGGTTTCAATTTGAGACTGACAATTGGGGCATCTTGAAGGACCGATAAAGCCTCTTTTTAATAGATTGTCCCATGTGAGAATTTTTCCTTTGCTGAGGAGCCAAAGGAAAGTAGAAATTTTAGGCCAAGAGTTAGGTTGCCAGACTTGAGCCCAAATACGATCTTGCTGTTCTTGCTGCGGGCAGAAGAGCAATCTGTAAGCTTCTTGAGTAGATAAGCTTCCCCGAGTAGTGTATCCCCATCTTAATTTGTCAGCTTGATTGGAAACTTTAATTCTTCTGAGACTGAGTTCCTGTTCAATATCGTCAGTAGTTTCTCCAAGCCAATCTGCTTGCCAACAAATTGCTGGTTTCTAGACCTGATATCCATGAGAGGGAATAGGTTGCCAAAAATTGTTTACATGAGGGGGGATGTCATTCCGAAGATTATTTTGCCAAAGGGGTTTATGGAAAAGCGAGGAGAGCTTCGGCAACTGCTGCCAAGAATCTTCCCAAAATCTAGCTTTATCTCCTGAATGGACTTCCCAGAAACTGTGAGTTTGAATGAAGGCACCATGAAGTTTTGTAGCATTCCATATCAAAGAGCTAGGCTCATCAGAATTGAGATGGATGAGATCTGCCTGAGACCTGCCCGGTGCATATTTTTCCTGCCAAAGACGGGCCTAAGGGATGTGTGGAATGGAGACCCAATTCCACCAAATACGAGCCCCCATGGTGAGATTGTTGTGAAGCGGGTCCCTTAAGCCCAAACCCCCAGTATTTTTAGGAGTGCAAACTTCAGTCCACTTAACAAGAGCCCATTTTTTGTTGAGACTCAAGGAGCCCCAGAGGAAATTCCTTTGAATGTTGCGAATTTGCTTCAGCACCCATTTAGGAGCAGCCAGAATGGAGAAGAGGTACAGAGGCATGGCTTGCAGAACAGAATTTATTAAGGTGACTCTACTGGGCAAGTTTAGAGAGCGATAGGTCCAGGAGGATAGTCGAGCCTCCATCTTGTCCAGCAGGACTCTCCAAGAGGTATGCTTTATAGCTGAGTCAATCAGTGGAGCGCCCAGATATTTGGAGGGAAGAACATCAATCTTGAAGCCCAAAATATGAGCTATGTTATGTTGAGAGATGAAAGGGCTGTTAAAGAAGAAAATGTGGGATTTAGCAGCATTGATGGTAGTACCAGAGGCTTCCGAGAAAGTGTTAAGCAAAGATTTGAGGGTTCAGGCTTCTTGAATAGAAGGATGGCCAAAGAGAAAATTATCATATACAAATTGTTGATGAGTAGTGGGGGGACTGTCATGGAGAGAGATGCCTTTGATAGAACCGGAGGAGGCAGCGTGACGAATAAGACGACCAAGACCCTCCACCATGAGTACAAAAAGGAAAGGAGATAAGGGGTCCCCTTGCCGAATACCCCTAGAAGACCGGAATGGTAAAGATGGAGAGCCATTGACAAGGATAGAATAACTGGGAGAGGAGAGAAGGCTCATTACCCATCTATTCCAAGCAGCATTGAAACCAAAGGCCAGTAGGACATGTTTGATATACTTCCAGCTTAATTTATCAAAAGCTTTTGAAAGATCAAGTTTAAGAAGCATACCTGGTTTCTTGAGGATTTTGAGGGAATGAATAACTTCATGAGAAAGGATTATGCCATCCAAGATTTGACGACCCTCCACATAACCAGTCTGCTCTGGCGAAATAAGAAGAGGAAGGAGAGGCTTAAGTCTGTTTGCAATAACTTTGGAGATCAACTTGTAAATAAAATTACAAAGCGCTATGGGTCTGTATTTATCCGGGGTACTTGAGTTCTCCTCTTTGGGAACAAGAGCAATGAAGGTTAATTTTAGTGAGGGAAGGATCCAATGCATGGATCGAGATTCCTCCACTAAAGCCCAAACTTCCAACTTAATAAGCTCCCAAAAACCATGAAAAAAATTGGTAGTGAAGCCATCCGGGCCAGGCGCTTTCCCCTCTTTTAGCTGAGTTATGGCTTTCTCAACCTCCTGTAGAGTAACCGGATGAAGAAGCATTGCATTGTGATCCACCGAAATGATTTTAGGTATATGTTGGGTGATAGAGAAAATAGCTTGCTTGCGATTGCCGTCTGGTTCCTGTAAAATGTTTTTGAAATACCCCCTGAGTTCTTTGTCAATGTCCTCATGCGTTTCGAGGCGGGTCCCAAGATCACTATTCAGAAAGGCTATATGGTTATGCAACCTTCACTGAATAGTGGATCTATGGAAAAACTTGGTGTTTTTCTCGCCATCTTGAAGCCATCTGATACGAGATTTTTGTCGCCAGAAAGTCTCTTCCTGTTGCCTGCTTTTGTCAATTTTTGTTAGGAGCTCATTTTCTTGTTTATCATAGTCCTCTGTTTTGCCTTCGATTATGATTTTCTGCTGCAAAAGGTTCATTTGAAGCTCGTACTCCCTTTTTTTGTCGAATATGTTGCCAAAGTGGGATTTATTCCATTGTTTGAGAGAGAGCTTAAGATTCCAAAGTTTTTGTTGGAATTGAAACATTTTTGATCCATCTGCTGGAGCAAAGGAACGCCATTCCTTAGTGACAAAGTCTTTAAAACCAGCATGGCAGAACCAAAATGCTTCGAATCTAAATGGTCTATTGCAATGCGCGCCCAGACGAGACCACTGCAGGAGGATAGGCCAATGATCCGAGCCTGCGAGGGGAAGTATGGAAGAATGAAAATCCCCTCCAAAGTGAATAGCGTTGTCTGTCATGAGGAATCGATCCAACCGGGATGCAATGTGCAGTGGCCCACTACATTTGTTGGTCCAGGTGAATGTGCCATTAGAAGTTTGCATATCCACAAGCTGATTAACTGAAATGAAGTCTTTAAAGCCTAAACAGTCTCCTTCAAGTCTGTGCCTGCCTCCAGAACATTCTTCTAACGTAGTGGTCATGTTGAAATCTCCCCCGCAAAACCAGATTGGGAAGCGCCTTGTAGCATTTAGATCTGTCAAGGTGTTGAGCAGATCTAGTTTCTTTTGAAGTTCTTGTGGAAAATACACATTGGTTAGGTGTCCATGAATGTTGTGCCTAGCAAAAGGAAAAGTGACTGAATACATAAATGGGAGGCATGGAAGTCATACAAAGAGAGGATTTGGGGATCCCACAGTATTTCTAACCCGCCCGAAGCCCCAGACACATCCACGGAAACTGATCTACAGTTCGTCCAGGCTTTTGCCATAATGCGCTCTAGAGTATTGCTATTACATTTCGTCTCCTGAAGGAAGACCATAGTGGGATTGTATTTCTGAATCATATTTTTAATCATCCTATGTTTTGAGGGGCTGTTTAGCCCTCTCACATTCCATGAAACTAGCTTCATGAGGAACTGGTCGGGAGGGACTTGTAAAACTTGGTCAACTGAGGGAATCTGCCTGATTCCACCAGTATTTCTCCTGCTAAGATGGTTCTCTGCAAAGTTGTCTTTCTTCCACGTTTTTTAGATTCCTTCATAATTTTCCTGCCATCCCAAGGTCCTCCAGCTTGGATGCCTAGGGAGTTTCTTTGTTGAGCTCGAGAGAGGACCACTGCTAGCTTGTCAATTTGATGAGGTTTAATTTTACTAAATTCTTTCTGATGGCAGGCTTCCTCTAGAGCCAGAATGTCGATCTCACCGATGTCGATATTGTCAGGTTCATCCTCCATAATAGATGGGAGATTCAGATCCATGTCTTCTGACCCTGTAGGTGGGACAGATACCTAGGAGCAATCTATATCCATGAGCGCAGAGGCAGAAGAGGTGGGATTGGTTTGGATCTCAAACGAAGAGTTGACTATAGTGGCTTTGGTAATATCAGAAGCTGAAGAAGATTTGAGATTCGAAACAGGGGCGTTCGGAGTGGGGCTAGAAGAAAGAGGCTGCCCCTATTGAGCATCTGAATGGTCCTGAGGAGCAAGAACCTCAAAACTGTTGCTAGTACTGGGAATGTTGGGGGCGGTATAGATGATAGGAGTTTTCTTGGAGTGCTTCTTCTTGGAGGAGACTTTCATAAAGCCTTCAGCATCTTTCCAAGCATTAGGGGAAGAGGAAGTAGGTTTTTGGTTCAGAGGGCAGTCTCTGAAAAGGTGACCATGCTCATGACATTTTCTGCAATGAAAAGGGACGTGCTCATAATCAATAGTCTGAATCCATTCATAGTCATCCTGGAATAGACTTACCGAATCTGTGAGAGGCTTAGCAAGGTGCATATAAACGTAGATTCTGGCATAGGAAGTGTATCGCCAAATTTTTGTTTCCTCAGAAACCTTTATGAATTCTCCGAGTCCATTTCCAATATCCCTCAGTGTTTCTTCGTCCTAGTACTCCAAAGGCAGGGAGTACATTCGTATCCATACAGGAGCCCAATTGAAATCTTCCTTGTCTGGATGAAATCTTTCAATCCAATCACGCAGATAGAGGCCAGCAGAGTTAAAGAAATAGGGGCCCTCTTCAAAGATGTGAGTCTTGTCCTCAAGGCAGTGAAAGATGGCAGTAAAAAAACCTTTGGGCCCAAGCTGCAAGGTGACTTGACCCTTGGGTTTCCATTTGGATTTTATCCAACCCTGCAAAGCTTTTTCAGTCGGCCAGAGACCGATGAACTTCCCAATGAGGGCGTGATCCTTCATGAACTGAATGTGTCCATTGATATGGTGACTAGGGAGATCGATTTTGATCCGATCTGTAGCTTTGGGGATACAGGTGGTAGAGGAGGCTTTCTGTTGTGCCTCTGTATCAGTTTGTTTAGTACTGGAGTTTCCAAGGGGTTCTGAACTTGTCTTGGCATCAGAAATATTGTCTGTAGTGAAAACCCTATTAGGAGTAGTCTGCGCACCAGGCGTTATGATAACCTGCGAGTCAGACATGGTAGTGGAGGCAGAGTTAGGAGGAGGGGGGGTATTACCCACCCCTCCCAAAGAGGCGGACATTTGTGGCACTCAGAAGGGACGTCACTGGAAGTCAAAAACTTAGAATAAGGGAACTAGCAGCGCCGACATGGAACGAGATCAGGCACTAGAAAGCACGAACCCTAGCATGTGCGGAAAAATATCCATGCACCATCTTCGTTCGTATTTTTAGTTCTTTACATAATTGAAATAATGTTAATTTTGTTGAAATATGTAGACGCCTCGCCATGGTGCGTGTGATGATTCCCTCAATGAGGAAGAGTTGTGTTCATCCCCATGTCCATTGGTGTTGCTGCGAAAAAAGATGCTAAACTAAACCAAGGAACTTGAGCGTTTGGTAGAAATTGTGCCTCAAACACCTGCATTAGGAAAAATGATAAGACAAGTTATGAATCAACTAGAAACATATAAGGTAATAACAAAAAATCAAAAGGATATTTTTATTATTCTGCATGAGATTAATTGTCATAGGTTGATTTATAATTTTTACATTAACTAAACTAACAAAAATATTCTTTTGTATGTAGCTTTTTCTGGAACCTGTTGTCCTCAATGTTGGTGGTAGTGGGACACAAAGGCAAGAGATTCCCAAGGAACCCTCTTGTACACCTTCTACGCCTTTAGGTAGAAGCTAAGAAACGCACCCCCAAGAAGACACACAGCCAATCGCTGAACGTGGTGGTAGTGATGAGGTTGGTATGGCCAACGTTATTATTCCATTTCCTGGAGCTACACGTGTCACCTCCATGGGGACCATTCCAAGCATGTTTTTGGTGAACAATGAAGGTGTTCCTATAAATAAAGTACAACTCCCAGGTAAGTTTTAATATTTTAACTATTTCATGTACTCTATCTAAAACATATTTTATCATGATTATTATTTTTAAATTAATGATAATATATTTTTCTATGTAGGAAACAATGATTTCGAAAGGGCCTTGGAGAGAAAGGCATTGGTAATTTTTCGCCCAACCATACACACAAGGTGGAATTCCCATAATTACAACCTGAAAAAAGAACTTCTAGATTATCTAGAAGGCCTTTTTGGGGCGGACACATTTGACAGAACAACGGTTTCCCGGGTAGTTGGAAAATATCTGAAATATACGCGGGACACCAATAGGACGCACTTGAAAATTAACTCTAGATACGAGCATCCTCTCATAGTTCCAGAGAGGGAGTGGAGAGCACTCATTGATGACGGAAAAGAGAAAAAGGCCAAAAAATAAGGAAAAATGCTAACTCGACCCGCAAGGTAAATTACAACTTTAATTCAATAGCTTTAATTTTCTCTATGTCTAAAATAAAAGTGTGCTACATAACTGACTTCAAGCTTTTGATGATAGGTTGCCTGACATCTTGAAGGAAATCAAAGCTATGATTGAAAAAAAATTCCATCACAAGCTAGGCCAGGGTAGCTACTTGAAATTAGCCGCAATAATTGTAAGTAGCTAAAAATCTTATAATTAATTGTATCACCTTCCAACATTTTTGTAATCCCATCAAATAACATTAAAAATACACAATCATATGTAATGTAGGGTGATGAATTTGGAACAAAAACCACAAAGGAAGACAAAGAGATCACTTTCTATTCTGGCTATCAAGCCATAGTTGAACGTCGTAGAAGTTTGTTATAGATCCCAAGATCTAGAATGCCTAATAAGGTAAAATGTTAACCTTTCAATATGTTTGTTTTCGTCCATAAATTTCATGTATAAGAACTTTGTTTAAATATGGGGAGCAACACTTTTAATGAGCCAAATAACCCAGTTGTAGAGCAGTGCGTTGAGAGTGAAATATTTCTAGAAGTACAGGTCCTCACGTGAAACCTGATCATTCCAGTGGGGACCAGGCCGACAATGCTACTATCAGTGAGGGCCACGATGGTAATTAATTTCTACTTATTATTTTTTCTAATTATACCTTGAGGGTTGTGTCCTTATAACATTTTTTGTTTAAATGATAGAGAATGTTGTACTTGAGCATCCTACCACCAAAGAGGAACACAGAGCAGCGGTTCCAACAGTGACAACTGGTGCACTAGGTAAATAATGTCATTGCAATTTTTTATTATTAATATTACCGAACTACTTTAATGATATTTAAAAATTGGCAATTAAAATTTAATATTATTTGTTTTTGTAGGCGATGCCCCATTACTGCATGAGACCAGATATCGTGAGTACGCTACTAGGTCAGCTATGCAAGAAAGGCACAAAACATAAGTAGAGAACAATGACGTTGATGATGTAGTTAGGATCTTTAGAAGAAGGAATAAGAAAAGAAAATTTGATAATGTAAAATATTGTATTATTATAAGACAAATGTTACCATACTTGGAACCTTTTTTGCATTATATAAAAACTCATTTATCATACTATTTTTATGCCAAGCACTTTCAATGTTTTCTTGCGTACTTTTTGTTGCATTGCTTTTTTATTAGTTATTGAATATTTTTTTTTCTACTCATGAAAGTAAAAAATGAAATATAGATTGGGTATTGGGAAATTGAGAGTGATGTGAGGGGGGGGAGGGGCCATAAGAGCTTCCACCTTCACGTGGTTGGCCCTGTTTAGTAGAGAATAATTTATCGTATATCAATATTAGAGAAAAATCTCTCGATTCAACGTAGCAACAAAAGTCACGAATGACTAGTTGTCATTTTTTGAGATCATGGGAGGTTTGTTCCTAGAATTCCAACCCTCGAAAAAAGAAATTTAGATCAACGAGAAGGCCGCTTTAGGTGGGAACATTTGATAGAACAATTGGCCGCCTTGTGTTGGAAAATATCTGAAATATACCTACGACACCTATAAGACGCACTTGTAAATTGGTCCTAGATATGAGCGTCCTCTCGTTTCGCAGAGGGAGGGATGAAGGAATGAATTCGATGACGGAAAAAAGAAAAAGGCCAAGAAAGAAGGAAAAATGCTAGCTGGACGCGCAAGGTAAATTACAACTTTAATTCAATAGCTTTACTTTTCTCTATGTCTAGAATAAAAGTGTGCTACATAACTGACTTCAAGCTTTTGATGATAGGTTGCCGGACACCTCGAAGGCAACCAAAGCTAGGATTGAAAAAAAAGGCCATCACAAGCTAGGCCAGGGTGGCTACTTGAAATTAGCCGCAAGAATTGTAAGTAGCTAAACATCTTATAATCGATTGTATTGCCTTCCAAAATTTTTGTAATCCCATCAAATAACATTAAAAATACACAATCATATGTAATGTAGGGTGATGAATTTGGAACAAAAACCACAGAGGAATATAGAGAGATCACTTTCCGTTCCAGTTATCAAGCTGTAGTTGAACGTCAAAGAAGCTTGGGACAGGTCCCAAGATCTAGAATGCCTGATAAGGTAAAACTTTAACCTTTCAATATGTTTGTTTTCATCCATAAATTTAATGTCTAACAACTTTGTTTAAATAAGGGGAGCAACACTTTCAACGAGCCAAATAACCAATTGTAGAGCAGTGCATTGAGAGTGAAATATTGCTAGAAGTACATGGTCCTCACGTGCAACCAAATCATTCTAGTGGGGACTAGGCCGACAATGCTACTATCAGTGAGGGCCATGACGGTAATTAATTTCCACTCATAATTTTTTCTAATTATACCTTGATGGTTGTGTCATTATAACATTTTTTGTTTAAATGACAGAGAATGTTGTATTTGAGCATCCTACCACCAGAGAGGAACATAGGGCAATGGTTCCAACGATGACAACTGGTGCACTAGGTAAATAATCTCATTGCAATTTTTTTATTATTAATATTACTGAACTAGTTCAATGATATTTAAAAACTGAGAATTAAAATTTAATATTATCTATTTTTGTAGGCAATGCACCATCACTGCATGAGACCAGACATCGTGAGTACGCAACTAGGTCAGTTATGCGGGAAAGGCACGAAACAAAAGTAGAGCACAATGATGTTGATGATGTAGTTAGGAGCTTTATAAGTAGGAATAAGAAAAATAAAATTTGATAATGTAAAATATTGTATTATTATAAGACAAATGTTACCATACTTGGAACCTTTTTTGTGTTATATAAAAACTCATTTATCATACTATTTTTATTTCAAGTGCTTTCAATGTTTCCTTGCGTACTTTTGGTTTCATTTCTTTTTTATTAGTTATTGAATATTTTTTTTTCTGCTCATGAAAGTAAAAAATGAAATATAGATTGGGTATTGGGGAATTGAGAGTGATGTGAAGGGGGGGGGGGGGGGGATAAGATCTTCCATCTTCACGAGGTTGGCCCTGTTTAGTAGAGAATAATTTATTGGAGCGATTTAATCTTGAGGCAAACCTCCCTCGATCCAACCTAGCAACAAAAAAGTCACTGTTGAATTAGTTGCTACTCTTTTAGATCGTAGGAGGCTTGTTCCAAGTTCAGGCAACTCCAATAAATTGTTCTTGAAATGAAGAGGAGCTTATTAAGGTATGTTTTAACATTTTCAACATATGTTCTAACATTATCATAAGAATGCATCTTAGAGTAAAAAATACTACATCAATTACTTGTATTTATTGTATAGATAATTATGGATTTTGAATGACTTGGCAGAGCATGTACAAATCCTCTTGCATCATGAGCAATACAACTTATCAACCAGGGTCATATCGAGGATATTTTTGCTTGTGCACTTGACCAGGTTTGTAGTGTCACATTTTGTAAGTTCCTTTATAGTTCATAATTCAAGATGAAGCTTGTTCATGATTATTATCTCGTTTTTTGTATGTGTTTTTTCCTCTATTTGATTGTAAGTTTGAACATGCTTTTAAACATTGAAACATTTTTTGTTTTTAAACTATTTTTATACTTACTTGTTCTAGTTATGGTGATATAACCACCATTGTATCGTATCCATCTTATCACATTCCCTTCGGTTGTAGTTAGGTACAAAGGAACTCCAACGAGTTCCAATTCTCTCACATTCTAATTACAAGGACCATTGGAATGATTGGCACATACCTGCATGTTAGCTCAATTTATTTTGGAAGGCCTATATCGAGTCAAAATAGCCATTCTTCACCTCATTTATTTTGGAAGGCCTTCCTCTTGGCCAACAACATAAATTTATTATATGTGGGTTCCCCAGCCCAAGGACCCCTTTTGTAGTAGAATGAGCGCCCCTGTTCTCGTAATTGTATATCTGCTATATTAGCCTAGGAGTGGACCTAGAGTATTTGCAGCCAATTGCTCCCTACCACCATTTTCTAGAAGTCTAGTCTGTTAGGTCATAAACTCCCTTGGGTCATTTAGTTCCAAAAAAAATGCCAATTATTTGGAGTTGAAATCTTATATCTCATATGGAAAAAAAGAAATATTAAATACAAGTTTATTTGAAAATGCTTAAAATTGCAGCAAATTTACTTGGTATGGTGGTGTTATAATATGTGTCAAGTTTCCAACCTTCATTTGTAGGTCCAGGTGCAGGTTAGAAAGTTGGACCTAGATCTAACAAATTACATTGATTCCTTGAGTTTTTTCTAGGGGTTACTCCATGTACGTAAAATGATTTCCACCCAGGATTCAAATCTCCTCACTCAGCCCAGTTTTGCAAGGTTGAAGGGTTCACCCAACACAAGGTTTATCATACTAAGTGAACACAATGAGATCTACAAATAACCTCCTCCTCATTCAGACGATGATAAATTTTCTTGAAGATCACAATCTCAATTTTAGCTAGGTTGACCTAGTTTTGTGGTCACTTAGACACTAATAAAATTATCTTATTGCATCTTATATTATCTCCTCACACTCATCATCCTAGAAGGGGATAAGCCACCGACCAATAGAATGATGGATATGACACTTGTCACCCCCAACTAGGGGGGCTAACAATGAAGGCTAGCAGACAAACCCCAAAAATAAGGATGGCTTTATGATGGAAAATTGGCCTGGATTTTTCCTACAAACATCAATCTATCATCACTAACTATTTATTCTACGCAAGGTATCTAAATTCGCTCTACCAATTCATTTTAATCCCAAGAATTAACTACAAGAAACAAAATCATTGTTATTTTTTTTCGAGTTAGGATACAATTTATAACGTTAAAAAGTTGGTATTGGTTATAGGTCCATAGTGTTGCATATTTTCTATTTGAATTACATAAATATTTATAATAATTATGTGTAAGTCTGTGTGTGTATGTGTGTTGGCTCACACACAGACACAACGTTGAGTCGTCAAAGATGAATCTCAAAGGTGTTTTTCAAAATATAAGCGCACATGGGCATTATTGAGCCAACAATGCCTGCATATTTCCTTCTCATGAACAAGTCTCAATGTGGAAAATCCATGAAATATAATTATGTCAACTTTTTCACGTAATTCTTCCACATTTTTCCAAAAAAACACATTGCCACGTGCTCTTTTTTTCTCATTTTTCTAAGCAAGGAAATGGGAGCATGTTATGCTATTGATGGCGAAGGTTGTTGTGTCTACCTGTAGATGCCATCCTATGGGTCAAGGCCTACTACTTCTGTCTTATCACTGAAAAACCTCAGAGATAGGTCACTGAAAATCTCAGAGAAGATGTCTGAAAATCTCTATTTGGAGATCACAATCTCAATTTGCAGTGAAGAATAGTAATATATTCATTGGTATGTGGAACACCCACATGGAAGATAACATGTCATTGTTATTTGGTTCATGATGTTGTGGCACTAAAGTAGAATGATGTGTCACACCTATGTGGTAGATGGTGTATCATCATGACATGGCTCATTGGTGATGTGGTGATGACATGGTGAAAACATTGCACTAATGTGGCCTTAACATAGAGAGGAAGTGGAAAGTGATTTGGAGCGCATGTCGAGGAATTGATTCCGAGAAATTTGGAATCCAGTATTTGGCCTATCTCCCAATACTAATAGAACCTAAAATTTTTCAGTTATATTAATTGTAGCTACAAATCCAAAAGAAACCTAAGACAATATGAAATACTTGTAGCTTCCTAATTATGTAGCCATCGTGTGATATTGTTATGCATTACGTTGTTAGAAGAATTTATACAAACTGATAATAAATGAAAATAGGCTATCCCAGTTGGGCATGATGTCAAGGTGTTGCCATGGTGTATTCATGCTTGGGCATGATGTCAAGTATTAGTCTAAATTTAACATTAAACATGGTGTATTTTTTAATGGACATAATATTATAAATAATATACACGTATTATTTCCAGAGGTATCCTTTATGGATATACCTGATATTGTTATTTACCTTAGTAAAGGGTACAAGGTGATGTTATCAAATATTTTTAGTCATGTTTTATTGTTGGGAAGTTTGTCTTGCGACAACAGAAAGAAAATGGAGTCATGTTTTAATGACTAGGTAGTTTGCCTTGCTACAACAACAAAGAAATGGGGTTGTGTTTTAATTATTGGGCGGTGTGTCTTGCTACAGTAGCAAGGAAATGGAGCCATGTTTTAATTACTGGGAAGTATGTCTTGCTACAGTAACAAGGAAATGGCCATCGCTAAACTTCACATCTAGTGGCTCAACACTATTACCATCACCAACTTATTGCCCATTGACCACCAAACTAGTGGACTTATCCAACTTTGGTGTTTGTGTTAACCAACTGAAATTAGTTGTGCATTTTTCCTTTAAAATTTTGTAAAAGATAGTTGAGTCATGGAGTCTTTTACACTGTAATGGTAGCATAAGACTAATTGGTATAATTTGTGTGATTTTCATATATAGTTGGTCTTTATATGAGATATTTCCATCACTTGAGTGTGTAACCATGCTAAGCACCAGTACAAAGACATTCCATTCTTGATATGGTAAGATTCTTGGACATGTTAATTCCTTTGTGACTTGGCATTTCCATGGTGCTTTTGATGTTTATTTCACAAGGAAAGCTTCATGGATGGTAGATCATAATAGGAATGTCAATTATGTGTACACTCGGATATGAGATTAAGATTTTCATGTTATTGGTTTTGTTCTATCATAATACCTCTCTTGTATGTACTACAAGAGTAATCACCCTATTTAATGGTTTATAATTGGGTATACACTTGATGTCCCTTCCCACATGCACCATGTATTAAATGAATGCAGGTATAGAAACGTATAGAGGCCTCCCTTTGAGGCAAAAAATAGGACTTCTTTAGAGGTAGCAATATGAAATGATAGTTGTAGGTTTCATTTCCCTCTTTACAATCCTCTTGTGTTGACTCCCTTGGAGGAATTTCAAGCATAGCCTTCCAGTCTTGTAAATGCAACCAACAGGTTTCAAACCTATAAAACACATATAATAGAACAATGATGTTAGGCCCAACCTCAGCAAAATGGTGTTGGAAAAATAACATAAGAATGGTCAAAACTAAGCCATTCAAGGAATAGTGGATCACCCAAACATAAACAAGAACAAAAAAAAATCACAATTACACATGGGGGTATGTTACAAGTCACATCATATGCCAAGTTCCAACACTTGACCTTGGGTTGAAAAATAAGTATAAGGACTGGTCTTATTCATGCATACATAAATCATAGATCCTTATGTTATCGTTGAGTAGGGTGCCATTGTAGGTAGATCAAACTTGAGGTGAGAAAAAAGAGTTATATCTAATAATGGCACCATACCACCTCTGTAGATCGACATAGAGATACAAATTGCATCATACTATCAATGGTCTTGAATTGTTCACAACTTTGATTGAGAAAAAGTCCCATCATTAGAATTTATAAAGGATATTATCATCAATAATTTTTCCAAAATGTCACAACTTCCTTGAACTGGAAGAGTGTCATTTCAATACTTCTTATTATGATAACTATATGCACAAATATATGATGATTCCAATATTGATCTGCCTGCAAATATGTTTTCATGCCAAATTTGCATAGGTATCCATCCCTCTGGCTAGGGCTTTCCATTTTCACTGGTGGACTGATATTTCCTTTTTAGAATCCAACTTTCACATGACTGAAATTTCAAAGTAGTTCAAGGACCTATTCAAGAATCAAGAATTTGACACTATTTTACAGTAATAGCGATGAATTGTTGATAAGACACCTAAATATTTTCTTCTTTCAAATTTGGCCCACAAATTAGGGCTTTCAGCAAGCATAAGAAATTTTTTCTCCTTATTTATTAGTACTCTGAATCTGTTTATTCTTTTTGGTTAGTACTCTGAAAATTTTAAAAAAATAAATGTCGGAAGACCGTGTTTTAATGACTGGGAAATTTTCCTTGCTACAACAGCAAAGAAATGGGGTTGTGTTTTAATTATTGGGCAGTGTGTCTTGCTACATTAGCAAAGAAATAGAACCATGTTTTAATTACTGGGAAGTATATCTTGCTACAGTAACAAGGAAATGGCCATCGCTAAACTTCACATCTAGTGGCTCAACACCGTTACCATCACCAACTTATTTCCCATTGACCACCATTGACCAAATGTATCAACATGCATTTTTGGACTACATTTACTTTTTGAAGACTAACTGCATGTAGTTTCCTGTCATCCACACAAAATCAAGATTGGAGAAGCTTCTACTTTATAACCTTTTTCTCACTTTTGAAGGAATATGAATTTTCATTTAAAACTTGTACTTCATTGCATAATTGTTCATTTCCAAAATTTTATCTTTCAAATTATTTTTTCTCACATTGGGTGTATACCAAAGAGCTACAATGGTCAACAGAAATATGCTTTTCTGATAGGTATGTAAATAGAGTTTATTTCAAATCTCAATTTTTGTTTGATTGATAATAATTCAAACCATCACTTTTCATTAGGTTGACGATTTCTAATCATCTGTGTTTGAGCTTTTTCATTCTAGCACGGGGAAGCTTGGCGTCTTGATCTATGAAACATATCAGTTTGTTCATGTCAACTACCAATTATCGGATTGACATATCTACGAGTAATGATACCATATCAGGGATTAGATGTGTTGATTTTGGTCCAATGTTTATTTTGATTGATTGCATTAATTTCTCTTTTCATATTGTCCACATTTTCAGTTTGGCTGTAGAATGAACTTTATGTACAAGTTTGTTATTTCACCTCTTTATTTTAAATTCTTCGAAATCACATCTGAAGGGGTTCTCCTGACTTTTTTTATCGAGGGAATTACTTGGACCAACCTGCATGAAAAGTGTGAGAGAAGTCCGAGTTGTCTTACTAGAGCCTTCAGACGAGTAAGTGCTTAGATAACAATTTCATGCCAGTATCTGAGATACCCAGGAGAGATAATATTGAGGTTGCTAGAAAAGTGTTTCAATCAGATACCTAGCATTCCACTGGAAATAGAAAGCAAATTTATGTGTGGGAACATACAATCTCTACACTATTGCCTGCTTGATAGGTGCCAAAGAATCTACGTTTTATAATCTCTTTGATAAAGCCTTGTAGCACAAAGGGTAAACAAGGGACCTGCCACCATAGTAATAAGTTGCAACTACAGAGATCACATGGATAATGACTGCATGCCAGAGAGGGTCCAGATGGCATCAAGGATGTTGGGTTTTCAAGCTTTGGTTTGAAAAACCCTTTATGGATATAAATCCTATTATAGGAGAAAAGTACATAGGAAAGCACAAATTCAACTATGCATTCACTACATGCATCTTCCTCAATGGCTATGGTGGGAATATTTATTTTTTATTTTTATTTTATTTTTATTTCAGTTAGAGTGTTTTGTAAAAGCGCTTTCTTGATAGGTATTATTGACAGTTGGAAATGTAAAATAAGAGAGATTCCTACCATCATAGGGGAGCTTAAATCCAAGTAAGAAAGGATTGGATGCATGTAGGAGATAAATTATACGGATAAAGTAATTTCCTTTTGAAGATGGGGGAAAGGCTGAAAAGAGTGACCAATTTCAAGTATCCCAATTTCAGAAATGTGTTTCGGTGATAACCAGGGGGGTAGAGTTCCCATGGAGACTTCGAGGGATGTGATTTATGAAATGCTACTTCAAGAGTCTGTGAAGCTTGTAAGGCCCCACTATAACAGTTAAAAATTACCCTAGCTTCTCTTGATATCATCTATTTTAAATGCAAAACTCACGACTGAGGCTATCCAGTCATAGTTCACTTGTTCCTAGTATAATTTCCATACATGTTCACAAAATGACCATATTTTCCATGGGATTACTTCTAATAAAATAATTTTGCGACTTAAATAATGATTGATGTAGCGTTTGTGATAATGTAAAGCACTCCTTTTTATGAATCTGTTAGTTGGTTATGCCATCCAACATGTAACCAGTTAGAGGACTCAAAAGCAGCCAGATTTTGTCTCTTGATTGTTGAAAAAGGCTATATATGTTGATATCTAAAGAATAAAATAAACTAGGTATTTTTATTAATGCAAGGATGAAAAGATGCTTGATTGTGTTTCATATTATGTTGCAAGGGTTATAGTTCTTGTTTACTGTCCATTTCACAAAATTTGGTAGTTAGATCTATTTCAATTGAAGCAACCAGGGTCTGTGGGTGTGGGTACAATATTGCAATTTTTGGAATCCAGATGAGTGGATGTGTGGGATGCTACATCACACAACTAAAATATTCTCTTTTTTTCCCTACTAGAGTATCGATCTCCACAATTTCTTTGGTCTATACCCCTCGATAGTAGTAGATAACCTGGCGACTTCCACTGAGGGGGGCATAGACTTGTACCTTTCAACCAAAATGACCATATTTTCCATTAGTGTATATTGATATCAGCTGAATTATGAGGGATGGGCTCTATCCTGCATTACATATATGTTTTGTTATAGATTGTTTGTTTTATTAAATACCTCCAAATATTCTACATTTACGTACAAAGATATTTTGTATCAATTTTTTCAGTGATGTGCACGTGGAATGGCTGGAAACATTGGAATATTTCGATAATATTTGTGACCAAAATTTCTCTACAGAAAAAGGGGATTCCCTTACTTTTGATTCTGAGGTAGTTTTCATCATGATGAATTGATAAAAATGTGATGTGCCTCCACAACATTTACTTACTGGAAAACACTAACTGTGAATAAATGTTGTGCCTAAAGGTGGATCATGTGTATCTGAGCATGCCAGCTTCGTTTGCATTAATTGATAACGAGAAAAAAAGAGCATTTGTCATTTGCAAAACTAGATTTCCTGTTCAAAATTATTTCCTGAAACCTCATTTGGATTTCTTGATATTGTAGAGAGAGAAGTTATGGTATAAAGACTATTCTAAGGGATAAGGGTATACACAATGTAAGTTACAATATAGGAAGAAAAGTTTGACCTTTTTAATATAAAAGAACCTAGCTTGGTTGCATATATATGTGTGTGTGTGTGTGTGTGTGTGTGTGATCCTTACACCTACTTACGGGGTTATTGAGGTTGAGGTTCTATCTGGTGTTATGGAGGGGTGTTATTGAGTCTGATTTTGATTCCTTAAATCTATGGTTACTGGCTAAAGTGGGTTTTTGGGTATAGGTTTAGTCATTGTATATGATTTTATTTGCTAGATATATGATGGGTAAACTAAATATAGGGCTATGTTGTTTGTTTTGTTGCATCCTAATTTATTTATGCAAAAGGCTTTATAAAGGGGTTGTTCTAATTCCTATGGATAGATGTGTCATTCAGCCTAACCTAATAAGAATTTCTTTGTCTTTTGGGAGGTTCATACCTCACCCCTCTTCTGGTTGTTTTTTCTTTTACAGGACTTGGTTAATGAGGAATACTATCTATGTTTATTAGGCATGGTGTCTATGGTTCCTTTCTCTTCCTTCTTATCTAATTAAGAGCTTGAATTAATAAAGAAATTTAATTCCTTTATTCTAAAAGGGTTTCCTAACATTAAGAAAAATCCTTGAAGGTATGCATTGGAAGAGGGCACTACTCTTGTGTGCCATCCACCTCTATATATGTGTATAGAATGATCCTGAAATTTTTGTACAACGAATTTAAGGATCTCCGAAGTTAACGACCTTAGAAAAAGGAAAAGTTTGGAGATCCTCCGACATTTTTTTTTCAATATTCTTTTGTTTCCACTAGTTCTATGATTATCCAAATTCATACTATGGAATAGGATCAGAGCATTACGTCCTTGTTATGACTAAGGTGCCCACACTCAGGCCTATGGCTTGGTCAGCTGTATGGTCTGTACTCTTGTTAAGTTCTCTTAGCACATGGAAGTCATGAAACCTATGGAACATTTGAATCAAAGCCATTATACTTTTGAATAACAAGTTGAGCTTATACCCTTCTCTACAGGGTTGTCAGACTAACACTCTTGGGTCACCAAAATGTCAATCTTGCGACACATAGGCGACCTAAATCAATAGAGAATAATACATCACATCATTATGATTTAACATAGAAGGCCTAACCTCATTGGAAAATAAGTTCTTTTACATATGAAAAAGTATCTAGCGCCCATCAAGCACAACTAAATATCACAAGCATCAAGTACTACCAAGTGGCATATCACTGATGTTTAATACTCTGTTGAGTATCAGTTATTACCCTGGAGCAATGCCAGATCGGACTATAGAAGGATTGCATTTATCCAACATTATTTAGTCCAATATCCTTTCCATAACCATCTATCAAATTTGCAAAGTATTCTTTAGAACTATGATCTATATCAATAGAGAAAGGTACATCACATCAATATGATTTAACTTATAGGCTCAACCTAACTGATAAATAATTTCTTTGGCATACAAAGAAGTATCTAGTACCCATCAAGCACAACTGAGTATCATTGATCAGTGAGTACTACCAAGTTATATACCACCAGCTGCTACTAAGTACCGTAGATCAAAGATATCACCAACTCTGTTGACTATTAATTATTACCCGTCAACAATGTACACAAGAATATAGAGGGTTTACATTTGAGCAAGACAAGCATGCAATTTGGACTAAGGAGCCAAAAACAACCCCATAGCAACCAACTACATTAATTGTTTCCTTTTGACAACTAATGTCTCCTTGGAGCCCCTTCTATCCAAGAGAAATACTATAAAGTGGCATTGACCCACTTCCTAAGACAAGCACTTGAACGAATACTCTTGATTCTCTGAAATTACTACTCTTGGCCTTGTGGTGGAATATTAAATCAAATGAGAGACATTTTGGAATGATTTACATCTGTTTTGGCTCGTTAATTTTTCTTTAGTTAATCTTTCTTCTATCCAAAACACTCCTCAACCTCTTTGGTGAATGATATTCATTTATTCTCAAATTGTGTGGCAAGGTATGCCACCTTCTTTGGCATGCTTGCAGGCTCTCATCTCCCAAAAATCTAAAGGTAAATTCAAAATGAATTTTTTCCTACTCCTATTTTTTTTGTAGACAATTGTAATTGTTCGATCTTCTACTATAAACATTTGGTTAACAATGATAATGCGAGGGCCTTGTAGTTATTCCATGACCCACAAAGGTTATTATATCTCTTTTTCCATGATTCTTTTGATTTATTCTACCATGGTCTCTTCACGGGTCATCCAGGAGGCTAAAGAAATAAATTTCACATCACCTAACTGAGAGTTGGGGTCCCACACATTCATATCAAGCAATATTAAATTATACATATAAAATTCTTCCATCTTATCCCTATCTTGAATGTTACACCTAAGGAAAAAATCAATGAATGTTTTGATGTTTTGGAAAGGAGGGGATCCTTTTTCGGCTAATACTCTAGCCTAAAATTGGCACCATTAGTATTTCACGAATAGAGAGTATGTTTTTAATGGATGTCTAGAGTGTGTGGCTTCCATGGAAAAACTAGCCATATTGGAAAAAATTTCCTCCATTTCATGTAGCTAGGCATTTAGCTTTTTATTCTTCTTTTGAATGTGGTCCATTATATTCGTTTCCTTGAACATAAGTTCAACCATATCTTACCCCATCTCCTTCATTTTCTCCTCTATAATACCCACATCTTTAACCCTTTTTTATTTGGAAATTTGAATCCATCTATGATTCCTAACCATTTCCTTTTCTAATTCAAAGAATAGTTGGACTATAAAGTAAGTAGGGAGTATCTTTCGTGCCTCAATATAGGCATAGTAATATCCATGATATGGCTAGTGGTCTAGCTCCTATAATTTGGGATCCTATTCCTGTAGCCCCATAGTCCCATTTTGTAGGTGTTTTGTCTCTTCCTTTAGCTGCACAGTTTTTTTCTCTGGCTCTACAGGTCCTTCCTATAGCTTAATTGATTTTCCTGAAATATTGTTTTCCTTGATACGTAGCCTTCTTTGTTAGATATGTGGTTGTTTTCACTTGATTTTGTTGGAGGTTATTTTCACTTATTGTCTATTTTCTCTCTTATATTCCTCCTTTTGACAACTAACTAATTCCTCAATAGTGATGGGTGTTGGAGAAGGAGGTTGAGGCTTCCCTTATCTGATCTTGTTACTCTTTATGGTCTTAAAGTATGTGAGGGCTTTCTTTTATTTCCTTCCTTGAGGTTTGGTTGGGGTACTTAAGCCTATTAGTGTAGAAACAATTTCCTCCTCTATGTTTTCCCAGTTTAATTTAGCCTCAAGCTAAAATGGACATTATAGTTGCACATTTTATTTTTGTTTAATAAAATGGGAAAGGAGACACCTTAGCCCCTTTTATATGAGGAAATAACACTCCTAATGTGAAAGGGGAGTGAATAAATCAACTGAAATAAACACCAAGGGTGTGAATGGAACCCAGCTCACTTGATTAGTCACCAATGACTAAAGTCAACAGCGCTGCCCAAGGAGGAAGAGACTTCCTAGAGAAGCTGCACAGTTTTGGAGGGAAGAGCTTCACATGAGGGTGGAAACCCTAATTGGTGGGACCATGGTGGAGAAGAGTTCTCTCACTTTATATGGAGGAGATGGCAGCCCATTTTCACTATGCTATGTTTTAGATTTCAGACTTTGGGTCTGCAAGAGCTTGCATCCTCGGGCTATTTAGCAGGGTGATGGTGCCCTCGGGCACTAGGGTGTTCTCGGTCGGGAATCCCTACCTCTTCCTCAAGGAAGGATGAGAATTGAGCTTCATTTCCTCAATCCGGCATTGGCCATAGCTTTAGTCATCTTCTACAGCGTTATTTCTGCAGCAGAGAGGACGTTGTGTAGCTGGGTGCAGCTAGAAAGGAACTCATGGAGTCTTCTTAGCTTGTTTTCTTCACTGGTGGAGGGATCTATTCATTGGAGGAGCTGCAAGGAGGATTCTCAGGCATTATTTCAGATCAGCAGGTCACCGCCCAAGTAAATTCTTTTGCGCCGAGTCATGAGAGGGAAGAGAGAGGGTTTCATAGAGCTCATCAAGAGTTGCTTTTGAGACAAAGGGATCAGCCCTTTGTATTGGAGGAATTATTAGAGGAGGGAATTTACATTTCAGATCTACCATAGCCTCATTCTCATTTTGTATCAGTTGCAGTGACAACTTGGTTGTCACATTTTTGGTTTCTCCGGCATTTCTAGCAATCTCTCATAGATTGGCTAGAAATCTTGTGTTTCAGCCCATTCCTTGTTCTTGGGCTTATTTCTTGTATTCCTTCAGCCATATATGTATTTCATTCATATTCAGTGGCTATGCCTTCATATACACTGCGTAGTTGCAGCTACTCCGGCATTTTATGGAGATGCAGCAACTCTTGTATTTCATTGTTTAATCATTGGAGGTTTGCTCTTAAAGTTTGAGTGGCTTGTCCCTCAACTATTTCTTGTATATTTCTGCTAATATAATCATATAATTATGGCTACATACATTTCCCTCTTATGGTATTTTCAGATTTGCAGAGTTCAGTATTTATGTTCTTATGTTGTTGTAAGCTCTCTCATTGAGCATTATTTAGAGACCTAGATCGGGGAGATCTGAATAACCCATCTAGAATCATTTCTTTGAGCTCATTTTCTACATAGGAGTTGTATTGGGTATATTCTAGGGCATCCCAGTGCTGGATTGTCTTATTTATGTAGCAGCTTCCTTATACAGCATCCTCAAGGACCCTGTAGTAGAAATTCCTGAGGTGGAATATTGCATATCCATAGGCAGGGTCTGAGAAGAGCCAGCTAGTCTCAGGATCTCTCCCTTCTTTAGAAGGATTCATATCCTATAAATTCCCCATCAGTAAATCTCTGAAATGTACTTGCAGTCTCTCACTGAAGAAGGAATTGGAATATATGAAGATATTCCCGATGGAGCAGCTAGTTCCTGAAAAAGGGACATTACAGTGGTATCAGAGCATGATCTTGGCTCAGCCTGTGCCCAAGATCGTTACCATCAGCAAGAGGAGCTTCTCTCCAAGGAGAGGATATTGACAGAGGGAACAAGGAAGAGGAATAAAGGAAGAGGAGGTTTCCCTTCTTCTTTTCCAGACCATTGAGCACACCATTGAAGATCTGCTGAAAGGGGAAAATTTTGGAGAAATTTTCTGAAAAGGGTTTGTGGATGGAGCAAGCCCTAGCTATTCTCATGAAGGGTGGAGCATTCAGCCACACATTTATATCCATAGCGTAGTACATTTCCCATATCTACTACAAGAAGGATGAATGGAAAAAGTAGAGGCCTTTGGAGGAGCAACACTGCAACTCAAAGGTATGATTCATGATAATTGATTTCAGAGTTCTATTTCATGTTCTCATGCAAATGAGAGATCATATGTTAAATTCACATAGATTCTTGCAAAGGGATTGGTGAAAACCAATGAGAAGCATGGTGTGACAAATCTACAAACACTTTGCATGCATGAAGGGGAACCATGGAACAGAGGATCATTCCATCTTTCTAGAGGGGGAGAAATCGGGAGAATGACTTGCTAGAGGCAAGACCCCCCCCATTGTATGAAGGGAACTCTTCCATTTGTGAGGGTATGGAGATATTTATCTCTAAGGAAGGCCAAGGCCTCTCATTGGGGAGGAGATACACTCACATTTTGGTAAATAGGAGGTGCATACAGCGCTGCACCATTGGAAGAAGAAGAAGATCAGGAGGATCAACATGAAGGGATGATGGAAATTCACCCTTATCCAATTCAAAGACTTTCTTCACATGGGAGAAGGACTGCACTGCGCAGTAGAGATAGAGGGACTTTCATTCCTCTCATATATACAGTCCACTTCCTATCTTGATGTCTCGCTTATGGAGGTTTTCCACTTGGTAGGCCACATGATCTAGAAATGATGAGAGGCATCATGACAATTGGTTCACCACTCTTAGATTCCAGAGGGGTGGAGACATTAGAGGAGTCCATTACAGTGCAGAGAGTTTGGGGATAAGCTCATGGAAGAGGGATACACTCTCTCATTTTCAGTATCACCCATTCTCATCAATTTCACTGCGCAAATAGAGTTGTTGTATGGATGGAGGATATCATCTTCATGATGCAGGATGGCTACTCCATGGATTTGGTGAGAGAGAGGTCACTTCCTTTGGGAAAGAACTCTTTCATGCTTTGGAGTAGAGGGAGGCCACTCATGCTTACATTGCCCAGGATCGGGGGATTCTTTGGAGGTGATAGTCTCTCATGGGAGGCTGATTTTCAGAGAGCATCATTTCTATTTGAGCATGAGCAGCTGCATGATGGCATGGCAGCAACTTGGAGGATGAATTTGGCATGAGGGGATGTCAAGGTAGCAGGAAGCATCTTATTGCAAATTACCAGCGCTGTCTATGTGGAGGATTGATCCATGTTGGAGGACTCAGGTTTTGGTTGAGTGGTCCCAGGATCTTGGTGCATGCATGATTCTTGATGACCAGGAGGATGATGATAGATACATGGCTGATGATATGGTCATCTATTGTTATGGCGGGATCTTCTTGACTAGATTTTCTAGTCCCAAGGAGAAATTTTTGCATGCAACACATGAGGACTTCCTAGCTATGCACTTGGATGCATACTTTGCCTTGCTAGAGGAGTTCACTTTGGAGGGCATTCATCATGATCTTCATCAGCATATGGATATATGCATAGCCCGGTTGATTATTGGAGAGGTTGGCACAACCATTCCCTTACTCATTGGAGGAGAGGGAGAGCATTCAGATGAGCCATTTCAGCTTAAGGGCTCTAGTTCATGATGGAGGAGATATAATTTCATATTTTGTATTGTACTTCTTTTCATTGATTGAGGTGCATGATGTATCAAGGAGGTGTGTTCCTTCTTACATTTTTCTTGAGGATGCACTTATAGCCAATTGCATCAGTGGGATTGGCCATTATTATGATGGTTTGTGGGCGAAGCCACATGCTTCTTGGTGTGCACCATTGGCACCAATTTGTATTCTCATGTTTTATCTTATGAGGAGATGTTGTGGTAGCAAAAAAGTGGCTAGTTCAGCACTTGTTATTTTTTATTTTGAGGCAGGCCAAGGAGGCACTGCGCAGTTCCATGAGTGGAACTTTGAACCACTCTCCGGTTGTCATTTGACAACTTGCTTTTACTGCATATTGCTCCATTGTATTTCAGATGTTTGTACACTCATGAGAAGCATTATTTGGAGAGTATTGTATGTACAGCCCATTGGGAGCATGATTCTCCCCATTGTATATGTTTTATCTTGCAGGAGATACCATGGGAAAACCATGATTGCCACATTTCTACTTGTCTCTTCTTGTGGGAGGAACCACTTGGAGAAATTGCAAAGGCATTTCATGGCTGATTTTTCTTGATGGGGTAGCTTGGGCCATTTTTGGAGACCATACATTTCAGCCCAAGGACAAAGGCAGCCCCATATGTGTAGGAAATGGAGAGAGGGCCATCATGAGAAGCATAAGCACACTCTCCCTTTAGCCCCAACATATTGCAGAAATCAGGGGTTGAGATTTGTATTTGGATGATTGCATGGATGAGAGGATCATCATTGGGAGAAAAATTTTCCCATGCATATCATCACTCCTACCTTAAGGAGGCCTTAGCATAGTAAGAAGGATTCCACTACACCTTTTATCTTTCCATGAGGAGCATTGTTGACAGCTTGCATACTTGGGAGAGAGCATTGGAGGATAGTTTCATTGCAGCATACTTGAGCAGTGGTGGGACCATTGATGAGGAGGCCACAAGAAAAGAAGGGAGAGACAATTTTTTTCTCTCTATGAAAATGCTTGAGGACAAGCAACATGTGGGAGGGGAGGACTATAATGTTCCCAATTTTAGCCTCAAGCTAAAATGGAACATTATAGTTGCACATTTTACTTTTGTTTAATAAAATGGGCAAGGAGACACCTTAGCCCCTTTTAGATGAAGAAATAACACTCCTAATGTGAAATGGGAGTGAATAAAGCAACTGAAATTAACACTAAGGGTGTGAATGGAAGCCAGCTCACTTGGATTAGTTATCTTTGACTAAAGTCAACAGCGATGCCTATAGAGGAGAAGTTGCGCAGTTTTGGAGGGAAGAGATTCACATGAGGGTGGAAACCCTAATTGGTGGGACCATGGTGGAGAAGAGTTCTCTTACTTTATATGGAGGAGATAGCAGCCCATTTTCATTATGTTATGTTTTAGATTTTTCAGACTTGGGTCTGCAAAAGCTTGCATCCCCGGGCTGTTTAGCAGGGTGATGGTGCCCTCGGGCACTAGGGTGTTCCCGATTGGGAATCCCTACCTATTCCTCAAGGAAGGATGAGGATTGAGATAAATTTCCTCAATCTAGCATTGGCCATAGCTACATTCATCTTCTACAGCATTATTTATGCAGCAGAGAGGACGTTGTGTTGCTGGGTGCAGCAAGAGAGGAACTCATGGAGTCTCTCTTGTATAGTTCTACTTGAAAGTGAAGGAGTGTTCTATTCGCTGAGGAGCCGCAAGGAGGATTCTTGGGCTTGATTTCAGATTAGTGGCATGAGGCCACATTTCTATCATCTCCACCGTGTATTCCATGAGAGAAACCGTCCACTTTGGAGGAGGCAAAGAGAGAGGGTTTCATAGAGCCTATTAGGAGGTGTTTTTGAGACAAAGGAATCAACCCTTTGTGCTTGGAGACATTATCAGAGGAGGGCATCTACATTTCAAATCAGCCACAACCCTTACCCTTTTTGGTTCACTTACATGTTGACAACTCGCCCTGTCGCATTTTTGGTTTCTCCGGCATTTCTAGCAATGTCTCATAGATTGGCTAAAAATCTTGTGTTTCAGCCCATTCCTTGTTCTTGGGATTATTTCTTGTATTCCTTCAGCCATATATGTATTTCATTCATATTCAGCAGCTATGCCTTCATATACACTGCGTAGTTGCAGCTACTCCGGCATTTTATGGAGATGCAGCAACTCTTGTATTTCATTGTTTAATCATTGGAGGTTTGCTCTTAAAGTTTGAGTGGCTTGTCCCTCAACTATTTCTTGTATATTTCTGCTAATATAATCATATAATTATGGCTACATACATTTCCCTCTTATGGTATTTTCAGATTTGCAGAGTTCAGTATTTATGTTCTTATGTTGTTGTAAGCTCTCTCATTGAGCATTATTTAGAGACCTAGATCGGGGAGATCTGAATAACCCATCTAAAGTTATTTCTTTGAGCTCATATTCTGCATAGGATTTTTAGGATGAATTTTCAAGGCATCCCAGTAGTTGTTTGTCTTATTTTACAAAGAGGCTTTTAGCCAGTCACTCTCAAGGACCTGGTAGCAGAAATTCCTGAGGTGGAATATTGCATATCCATAGGCAGAGTCTGAGAAGGGCCAGATAGCCTCAGGATTTCTCCCTTCTTTATAAGGATTCATATCCTATAAATTCCCCATCATTAAATCTCTGAAATGGACTTGTGATAGCTCACTGAAGAAGGAATTGGAATATCTAAAGATATTCCTGACGGAGCAGCATGTTCCTGAAAAAGGGACATTACAATGTTCCCCTCTATAGTGCTTTCTTTCTCCTCCATTGTCCTTTTCTTTGGTGGCATGGATGATGTTCATGTGGCCTCTTGGATATTTTGTCCTATTTTTGTTACTCAATATTGGCTAGCTCCTATTTAGGAACTTTTTTCATTGTTTCTACCTCAGTTTGTGTCTTTGTATTTTCTTCTTCCTTCTCCACTTCTTCTGATTTTCCTTTTGATTCTTCTTCTTCAATTTTAGCTTCCTCTTCTTTAGACTCCCCTTTTGTTGCTTCTCCTTCTAGTTATAGTTGATATTAGGCTTGAATCTCTAAGAAGGCCTCTCTATCCATTTCTATAAAATCAACCCAAGGAATAAGGTTTTGGATAAAATCTAAATCATCCATTACGATTAATTTTATTAGCCCATGGTGTTCTAGGTACTTGTCCTTTCCTCATTTTACCCTTAGCTAATATCCTTTATTTACTGAAGAAGGAAATGAGGAATGCTTATCCTTTCTTGCATAATAAATTCATTTAGAATTTTAGTTTATAGAGAAACCTCAATTG
>JAXQQM020088981.1:0-33992 GCA_034641835.2 Pinus albicaulis | reverse complement strand
TTCCATAAATGCAGTAGGAACTGTACTTGCTTTAAATGGATGAGATAGTGCACAAAAGTGTGCATACTTGGTAAGTCTATCAACTACCACCATGATGACACTCTTTCCTTCGGACTTAGGTAAACCTGTGATAAAATCCATTGAAATCTCCTCCCAACGTTGACTTGGAATGGATAAAGGTTGTAGAATTCCCGGGGTCTTAATTGTCTCCACTTTATTCTGCTGGCAAACCAAACATTCCGCCACAAAATTTTGAATATCAGATTTAAGGCCATCCCAAAAAAAATTCTTTCTTCACCCTGTGGTAAGTTTTTAAAAATCCTGAGTGTCCTCCTAAAGGAGAAGTGTGCAATTCCAGAAGAATATTTTGTTTTAGTTGGAAATTATTACAAAGATATAAGCGATCTTTGTACCATAAGGAATCATTTTTCCAACTAAATGTATCAGATGTACTAGGATCTTGCTGCAACTTTTGAATGATTGTCCATACATCTTTGTCCTTCTTCCATTCATCTCTTGCTTCGGTTATCCAATCTGGTTGGATAATAGAAATGGCACAAAGCAATGCTTCCACCTCTTCATTCTTTCTTGAGAGTGCATCTGCAATAACATTAAGCTTTCCTTTTTTGTAGATTATTTCAAAGTCATAACCCAACATCTTTGTGACCCATTTTTGCTGCTCTTCTGAATATAGTCTTTGTTCCAAAAAGTGTTTAAGACTATCATGATCAGTTTTTACCTTGAAGTGTCTTCCCATTAGGTAAGTTCGCCATTTATTTAGTGCATGCAGTATTGCTAACATTTCCTTCTCATAAATAAGTTTATGTAAATACTTTCCTTTGATTGGACGACTTTCAAAAGCAATGGGTCTTCCTTCCTGCATTAAAACAACACCAATTCCATTTCCTGAGGCATCACATTCCACAATAAAGGTTTTTGTGAAGTCTGGTGTAGCTAAGACCGGTGCTAGGCACATTGCCTCTTTAAGATGTTCAAACGCCTTAGTTGCTTCAGGAGTCCATGAAAATGCATCTTTCTTCAATAATGTTGTTAGAGGTGCTGCTATTCTCCCATAATTCTTAACAAACTTGCGATAATACCCTGTTAACCCAAGAAATCCTCGCAACTTCTTTATGGTTGTGGGGACTTTCCATTCCTTAATAGCTTTAATTTTGTTAGGGTCTACTTTAACACCCTCGTGAGATACAATATGACCCAGATATTCCACCTCTTGTACTCCAAAGAAACATTTGGATTTTTTTGCATATAATTGTTTCTCCTGCAATAGTTTGAGCACACTGTCAACATGTTCAACATGATCCTTCCAAGACCTGTTGTAGATTAGTATATCATCAAAAAATACTAGCACAAATTTTCTAAGGAAGGGTTTGAAAATGGAATTCATCAACACTTGAAATGTAGAAGGTGCATTGGTAAGGCCAAAAGGCATGACCAAAAATTCATAATTACCCTCATGAGTTCGAAATGTTGTTTTTGGAATATCTTCAGTCTTCATTCTAATTTGATGATATCCTGAATGAAGATCCAACTTGGTAAAATAAATTGCTCTATGCAATTCATCCAATAATTCATCAATCACAGGAATGGGAAATTTATCTTTAATGGTGAGCTTATTGAGCTCCCTATAATCCAGACACATTCGCCATGATCCATCCTTCTTGTGTACCAATACTACGGGAGCAGAGAAAGAACTTTGACTAGGTTGAATTATACCCGCCTCTAACATTTCTGCAATCATACGTTCAATTTCGCTCTTTTGGAAGTAAGGATATCTATAAGGCCTGATGTTTGGAGGAACACTTCCTGGAATCAAATGAATAGCATGATCATGATCACGAATCGGTGGGAGTCCTTTGGAGTTTCAAACACCTTGGAATGATTGTCCAAGACTTGTTGGAGATCTGCAAAAATAGATGATTTTGATGTCGGAACTTCTAGTGAGCATAATTGTGCAATTACGCCTCGTTGTTCTTTCTTTAGAAGCTTTGTCATGACATTAGAGCTTATTATCCTTCCCAGCTTCCCTTCAATACCCCGTAATTCAACTTCCTTTCCTTCTAAAAAAAATTTCAAGAAAAGTTCTTAAAAATTAAAAGCTACCGTCCCCAAAGATTGTAACCATTGTACTCCTAGTACAACATCAGCACCTCCCATAGGAATGGAAAGCATTGGACTAGTCAACACATATTCCCCCATGGTGAGCTTGATGTTATGGCATTTTCCAGAGCAATTTATAGTTCCTCCATTTGCAACCATCACTTGACATTCTGGTGCTGGGTATAGGAAACAATTTAATTCCTTGGCTACCTTACAATGAAAAAAATTATGGGTGCTACACAAACTTCATGTTGGATGTTATCCTTTAAAGTGCCTATGAAGAGATTGATCTGTGTTCCTCTGGAATATCAGTTACCCTTATATTCAATTTTTGGAAGTCCTCAATGTGCTGCCCCACTAAACCCTTTTGTTTGAGATTTATCAATTGGCTAAAGAAGGTGTTGCTCTTTGTATCCTCATAATGTGCTATCATTTCCTCCGTAAAAATTGACCAAGTGACAATTTTTTTACGGAGCAAAGCCATCGATACCATACAAATGTATTTTGTTCTAAATGTAAAGTTGCAATGCGTACCTTTTGTGTGTTTTGCACATTATGGAGATCAAAATATTGCTCCATCTGTAGTATCCATGTTACAGGATCCTTTCCATCAAACTTCCTCATATCCATCTTTGGAATATGGTGGCTCTTCCCGCCAACATTAGAGTTTATGAAATCACAATTAACATTTATTTTGTTCTCATCATGAGGTTCTTCTACTATCTTTTCACCATTAGGAAACCTTTCTTGTATAAACTTTGTCAAACCTTCCATGTCTGCTTTTAGAAAATTCTTCATGTTTTCCATTTTCTCATCGATCTTAGCTTCCATGTCATCCATCTTAGATTCCATGCCATCCATCTTAGCTTCCACGCCTTTCTTCAAACCGTCCATCTTCACTTCCACGCCATCCATCTTAGCTTCCATGCCTTTCTTCAAACCGTCCATCTTCACTTCCACGCCTTTCTTCAAAACTTCCATTTCATTTTTGTTGCTCTTTGCGAGAGTGAAATTTGTTGCACTTGCTCTTGTAATTTTGATAGATCATGTTGCAATTCTTCATCTTCATGAGTCATAGTAGAGCCTTATAAAGGCTTAATGGGTGTTGAATTATTTTTACGAGGCATATTTTAGAACCCAATACTGATAGCTATTCTACAATATGCCCTTGGAATCAATTCAAATTGATTCTTCAAACAAGACTTATGCAATTCGGAAAAAAACACACCTTTTCTTGCTTTTGAGGAGCTCGATATTGAAATTGGATTATCTATGTGATTGTGGCTCTTCAATATTTGAAATTCAGCATTAAAGTAGCCCCTTGAATTCTCTTTTGAATTCCATAGGTCTGACCTAATTTGGATTCTCCAAGACAAAGTTATGTCCAATCTCCCACAATGACCTAATTATGGGTAGTTTGATGAGGCAAATTTGTAAGACTTGCCACGTGTTACTGTTTTGTCCTTCACCTCTGAAATTGATAGCCAAGAAACTAAAGTTTGTGTAATTGCGACCAATTTTTATGGAACTCCAATCCGATGCTCAGAGAGATAGTTATTGAACTTTTCCCACGATCACCTCTTTGTGATGAAATTCGAGAGCCTGAAAAAGCACTACCTACCATAGATAATATCTCCAAAAATATTGCGAACCAAGCTCTAAAAGTTTTTGACGAGTTTCCTCAGGATTTCAGCTTCGCACCCTAGAAATTTTAGATTCTGAACCTTCGTAGAAAAAAATTTATAGTGCAAATTCCATGATGACCTATTTATAAGCCTGAACAAAGGCCTAAATTACACAGATCATATCTTTGAAAATATTGTGAACCAAGCTCTGAAATTTTTAGAAACTCTTCCTCGGGATTTCAGTTTCGCACCCTAAAAATTTCAGCTTCTGACACGTCGTAGAAAAAAATTTATAGCGAAAATGCCACGATGACCTGTTTGGAGCAGCGAAACCCTAGAATCCAAAGCTCTGATACCAAATGTTGTGTAACCAGCTCAAAAAAGAGAAGAAAAGAGATATCAACGCCTTAGAAATGAGCCACTTCGAGGGGGCAACCTCCAATACATTACATAAATGAACAATTCTTGGATGATACAATTTACAAAACCTCCTTTCTATATATAGGAGTCCATGGGGCCATAATGTAATCCTAGTGGGCCACGATGTAATCCTAGCCGACCTAACAATAATAATTTAAGGGCACAATAATAACAAAATGGGGGTTACAAGGGTACAATAATAACAATAAGGGGGTTACACTAATAACAATAAGGAACTATACTAGTAATATAGGGACCTAACGGTTCACAACATTTGGTATCAGAGCTTTGGATTCTAGGGTTTTCGCTGCTCCAAACTAGTCATCGTGGCATTTTCGATATAATTTTTTTTCTATGAAGGTTCAGAAGATGAAATTTTTAGAGTACGAAGCCGAAATCCTGAGGAACATTGTCGCAAAATTTCAGAGCTTGGTTCGCAATATTTTCAGAGATATGATCTATGGAAGTTAGGTCTTTGTTGAGAATATAGTTTAAATGAGATGTGTGACATTTTTATATAACTTTTTTCTAAGACTCAAAAGCTAAAATTTTTGGAAAGCGGCGAAATCTGAGGAACATCATGTAAAATTTTGATGATACGCTGTAAGTTAGGTATTTTTCGGGCTCTCCCCAAATTTTATCTCAAAAGAGGTTATCGGTAGGAAAATATTCATAACTCTCTCTCTGAGCATTGGATAAGAATTTGTAGAAAGTGAGTACAAGTAAACATCTTGTAGTTTACTTTCTATCAATTTTAGAGCCAAAAGGAGGAAACGGGAAGACGTGGCAAGTATTACGTACAAGTTCGCTCTACTAAACATTACATAATTGGGTCATTGTGGGAGATTGGAGATATATTTGCCTTGAAAGAATCCAAATCGGGTCGGACTTGTGGCATTTTTAAAGAAGCTTGAGAGGATACTAAAAAGGAAAAATTTTCAGATATTGAGGATCCGCAATTATAGAGATAATTCAATTTCAATATCGAGCTCCTCAAAAGCAAGTAAAAGGTGTGTATTTTTTTTCCGAATTGCATAAGTCTTGTTTGAAGAATCAAGTTGAATTGATTCCAAGGGCATATTGTAGAATAGATATCAGTATTGGATTCTAAAATTTCCCCTAAAAATAATTCAACACCCATTAAGCCTTTAGAAGGCTCTACTATGACTCATGAAGACGAAGAATGGCAACATGACATATCAAAATTACAAGAGCAAGTGCAACAAATTTCGCTCTCGCAAAGAGCAACAAAAAATGACATGGAAGTTTTGAAGAAAAGCGTGGAAACTAAGATGGATGGTTTGAAGAAAGGCGTGGAATCTAAGATGGATGGTTTGAAGAATGGAATGGAAGCTAAGATAGATGGCATGGAAGCTGGCATGGAATCTAAGATGGATGACATGGAAGCTAAGATCAATGAAAAAATGGAAAACATGAAGAATGATCTAAAAGCAGACATGGAAAGTTTGACAAAGTTGATACAAGAAATGTTTCCTAATGGTGAAAAGATAGTAGAGGAAACTCATGATGAGAACAAAATAAATGTTAATCATGATTTCATAAAATCTAATGTTGGCGGGAAGAACCACCATATTCCAAAAATTGATATGAGGAAGTTTGATGGAAAGGATCCTGTAACATGGATACTACAGATGGAGCAATATTTTGATCTCCATAACGTGCAAAACACACAAAAGGTACGCATTGCAACTTTACATTTAGAACAAAATACATTTGTTTGGTATCGATGGCTTTGCTCCCATAAAAAAATTGTCACTTGGTCAATTTTTACGGAGGAAATGATAGCACATTATGAGGATACAAAGAGCAACACCTTCTTTAGCCGATTGATAAATCTCAAACAAAAGGGTTTAGTGGGGCAGCACATTGAGGACTTCCAAAAATTGAATATAAGGGTAACTGATATTCCAGAGGAACACGAGATTGATCTCTTCATAGGCACTTTAAAGGATAACATCCAACATGAAGTTCGCATTTTGGAACTTGATTCATTGGAGAAGGCATTCAGGTTGGCAAGAAAAGTTGAATGTAAAATTATGGCGACAAGGAAGCCTACCACTCACATATATAAATATGGAAGTGTTATATTTGTTGTGGAGGTAAATCCCTTACGTGAATGGAGCGATCTAGCCTAGAGGAAGAAATGAGTCCGACCATATCGTGTAATGCATTGGCAGGAATTACCACTCCTCGAACTCTCAAGATAGAAGGACATATCAAGAAGAAAAAGGTAATAGTGTTGATTGATTCAGGTAGCACCCATAATTTTATTCATTGTAAGGTAGCAAAGGAATTGAATTGTTTCCTATACCCAGCACCAGAATGTCAAGTGATGGTTGCAAATGGAGGAACTATAAATTTCTCTGGAAAATGCCATAATATGAAGCTAACCATGGGGGAATATGTATTGACTAGTCCAATGCTTTCCATTCCTATGGGAGGTGCTGATGTTGTACTAGGAGTACAATGGTTACAATCTTTGCGGACGGTAGCTTTTAATTTTCAAGAACTTTTCTTGAATTTTTTTTCAGAAGGAAAGGAAGTCGAATTACGGGGTATTGAAGGGAAGCCGGGAAGGATAATAAGCTCTAATGTCATGACAAAGTTTCTAAATAAAGAACAACGAGGCGTAATTTCACAATTATGCTCACTAGAAGTTCCGACATCAAAATCATCTATTTCTGCAGATCTCCAACAAGTCTTGGACAATCATTCCAAGGTGTTTGAAACTCCCAAAGGACTCCCACCTATTCGTGATCATGATCATGCTATTCATTTGATTCCAAGAAGTTTTCCTCCAAACATCAGGCCTTATAGATATCCTTACTTCCAAAAGAGCGAAATTGAACGTATGATTGCAGAAATGTTAGAGGCGGGTATAATTCAACCTAGTCAAAGTTCTTTCTCTGCTCCTGTAGTATTGGTACACGAGAAGGATGGATCATGGCGAATGTGTCCGGATTATAGGGAGCTTAATAAGCTCACCATTAAAAATAAATTTCCCATTCCTGTGATTGATGAATTATTGGATGAATTACATGGAGCAATTTATTTTACCAAGTTGGATCTTCATTCAGGATATCATCAAATTAGAATGAAGACTGAAGATATTCCGAAAACAGCATTTCGAACTCATGAGGGTCATTATGAACTTTTGGTCATGCCTTTTGGCCTTATCAATGCACCTTCTACATTTCAAGGGTTGATGAATTCCATTTTCAAACCCTTCCTTAGAAAATTTGTGCTAGTATTTTTTGATGATATACTAATCTACAGCAGGTCTTGGAAGGATCATGTTCAACATGTTGACAGGGTGCTCAAACTATTGCAGGAGAAACAATTATATGCAAAAACATCAAATGTTTCTTTGGAGTACAAGAGGTGGAATATCTGGGTCATATTGTATCTCACGAGGGTGTTAAGGTAGACCCTAACAAAATTAAAGCCATTAAGGAATGGAAAGTCCCCACAACCATAAAGTAGTTGCGAGGATTTCTCGGGTTAACAGGGTATTATCGCAAGTTTGTTAAGAGTTATGGGAGAATAGCAGCACCTCTAACAACATTATTGAAGAAAGATGCATTTTCATGGACTCCTGAAGCAACTAAGGCCTTTGAACGTCTTAAAGAGGCAATGTGCCTAGCACCGGTCTTAGCTACACCAGACTTCACAAAAGCCTTTATTGTGGAATGTGATGCCTCAGGAAATGGAATTGGTGCAGTTTTAATGCAGGAAGGAAGACCCATTGCTTTTGAAAGTCGTCCAATCAAAGGAAAGTATTTACAAAAACCTCTTTATGAGAAGGAAATGTTAGCAATACTGCATGCACTAAAGAAATGGCGAACTTACCTAATGGGAAGACACTTCAAGGTAAAAACTGATCATGATAGTCTTAAACACTTTTGGAACAAAGACTATCTTCAGAAGAGAAGAAAAAATGGGTCACAAATATGTTGGGTTATGACTTTGAAATAATCTACAAAAAAGGAAAGCTTAATGTTGTTGCAGATGCACTCTCAAGAAAGAATGAAGAGGTGGAAGCATTGCTTTGTGCCATTTCTATTATCCAACCAGATTGGATAACCGAAGCGAGAGATGAATGGAAGAAGGACAAAGATGTATGGACACT
Source organism: Pinus albicaulis (assembly GCA_034641835.2). NCBI lineage: Eukaryota > Viridiplantae > Streptophyta > Pinopsida > Pinales > Pinaceae > Pinus > Pinus albicaulis. The sequence goes on along the minus strand of JAXQQM020088981.1, from coordinate 25,679 downwards.
CATTCAAAAGTTGCAGCAAGATCCTAGTACATCTGATACATTTAGTTGGAAAAATGATTCCTTATGGTACAAATATAGCTTATATCTTTGTAAGAATTCCCAACTAAAACAAAATATTCTTCTGGAATTGCACACTTCTCCTTTAGGAGGACACTCAGGATTTTTAAAAACTTACCACAGGGTGAAGAAAGAATTTTTTGGGGATGGCCTTAAATCTGATATTCAAAAGTTTGTGGCGGAATGTTTGGTTTGCCAGCAGAATAAAGTGGAAACAATTAAGACCCCGGGACTTCTACAACCTTTATCCATTCCAAGTCAACGTTGGGAGGAGATTTCAATGGATTTTATCACAGGTTTACCTAAGTCTGAAGGAAAGAGTGTCATCATGGTGGTAGTTGATAGACTTACCAAGTATGCACACTTTTGTGCATTATCTCATCCATTTAAAGCAAGTACAGTTGCTACTACATTTATGTACAGAATTCAAAAGCTACATGGAAGCCCAAGGGTTATTGTGAGTGATAGAGATCCCATTTTTACTGGAAATTTTTGGACGGAGTTATTTTCTTGTTTGGGTACTCAATTAGCTCATAGCTCATCTTATCATCCTCAATCTGATGGTCAAACTGAGATAGTAAATAAATGTTTAGAAGGATATCTTCGTTGTTTTGTATCTGATAAACAAACACAATGGGTCAAGTGGTTACCTCTCGCTGAATGGTGGTATAACACTTCCCTCCATACTGCAGCAAAAATGACCCCATTTATGGCACTTTATGGATATCATCCACCATCCATCACATCATATTTAAGGGAAAATTCGAAGGTTCAAGCAGTGGAAGATCGCATCGAGCATCAGCAAGAAGTTCTCCAACTCTTAAAGGATAACCTGAATTTGGCACAAAATCGAATGAAACAACAGGCAGATCAACATCGCGGCGAGAGAAGTTTTGATGTAGGAGATTGGGTATTTTTACGGCTACAACCATATAAACAAATGTCCCTCAAGCAAGCTAAGAAGGATAATAAATTATCGCCAAAGTACTATGGTCCTTACAAGGTGTTGCAAAAGATTGGTACTATGGCATACAAATTGAAGCTTCTTGCTTCTTCGCGAGTGCATCCAGTTTTCCATGTTTCATGCTTAAAGAAGGTTATAGGTGAAAATATTCCAGTTCAAACAATATTGCCAGAACTTGATGAGGAAGGAAAAATCATATTAGAACCGGCAGCAGTCACGGAAACAAGAACTCGACAACTACGGAATCGATCAATTTCAGAGTATCTCATCAAGTGGAAGAACTTACCCACTGAAGATTCTACATGGGAGGATGAGAATTTTATACAGAAGCACCCAGAGCTACTCAAGTGTTGAGGACAACACTTTTTTGAAGGAGAGGGGCATGTTAGGTCCCTATATTACTAGTATAGTCCCTTATTGTTGTTAGTGTAACCCCTTATTGTTATTATTGTACCCCTGTAACCCCCATATTGTTATTATTGTGCCCTTAAATTATTATTGTTAGGTCGGCTAGGATTACATTGTGGCCCCACTAGGAATACATTGTGGCCCCATGGACTCCTATATATAGAAAGGAGGTTTTGTAATTTGTATCATCCAAGAATTGTTCATTCATGTAATGTATTGGAGGTTTCCCTCTTGAAGTGGCTTATTTCTAAGGCGTTGATATCTCTTTTCTTCTATTTTTGGGCGTTGATATCCCAAATGTTGTGAAACCAACTCCAAAAATAGAAGAAAAGAGATATCAATTCCTTAGAAATAAGCCACTTCGAGGGGGCAACCTCCAATACATTACATGAATGAACAATTCTTGGATGATACAAATTACAAAACCTCCTTTCTATATATAGGAGTCCATGGTACAATGTCTGCTAACCTACTTGACAATAATTTAAAGGGCAAGGCGCGATGTACGGGATTCTGAAAGGAGTACAATAATAACAATAAGGGGGGCTACACTAACATAATAAGGGGCTACACTATTAATATAGGGACTTAACATGCCCCTCTCCTTCAAACAAGTGTTGTCCTCAACGCTTGATTATTTCTTGATGCTTCTGTATAAAATTTTTATCCTCCCATGTGAAATATTCGATGGGCAAAAGTTCTTCCCAGGATGAATACTGCAGGGAATTCAGCATTACGTGAACATTACATTCTTGTTTTAAAATGACTTCGAATTTCATTATGTTTTTGTAACAAAAACAGTTCTGGCAATATTGTTTGAACTGGAATATTTTCACCTATAACCTTCATTAAGCATGAAACATGGAAAACTGGATGTACTCGCGAAGAAGCAGGAAGCTCCAATTTGTATGCCATAGTACCAATCTTTTGCAACACCTTGTAAGGACCATAGTACTTTGGCGATAATTTATTATCCTTCTTAGCTTGCTTGAGGGACATTTGTTTGTATGGTTGTAGTCATAAAAATACCCAATCTCCTACATAAAAAATTCTCTCGCTGCGATGTTGATCTGCCTGTTGTTTCATTCGATTTTGTGCCAAATTTAGGTTATCCTTTAAGAGTTGGAGAACTTCTTGTTTATGCTCGATGTGATCTTCCACTGCTTGAACCTTCGAATTTTCCCTTAAAGATGATGTGATGGATGGTGGATGATATCCATAAAGTGCCATAAATGGGGTCATTTTTGCTGCAGTATGGAAGGAAGTGTTATACCACCCTTCAGCAAGAGGTAACCACTTGACCCATTGTGTTTGTTTATCAGATACAAAACAATGAAGATATCCTTCCAAACATTTATTTACTATCTCAGTTTGACCATCAGATTGAGGATGATAAGATGAGCTATGAGCTAATTGAGTACCTAAACAAGAAAATAACTCCATCCAAAAATTTCCAGTAAAAATGGGATCTTTGTCGCTCACAATAACCCTTGGGTTTCCATGTAACTTTTGAATTGTGTCCATAAATGTAGTAGCAATTGTACTTGCTTTAAATGGATGAGATAATGCACAAAAGTGTGCATACTTGGTAAGTCTATCAACTACCACCATGATGACATTCTTTCCTTCGGACTTAGGTAAACCTGTGATAAAATTCATTGAAATCTCCTCCCAACGTTGACTTGGAATGGATAAAGGTTGTAGAAGTCCCGGGGTCTTAATTGTCTCCACTTTATTCTGCTGGCAAACCAAACATTTCGCCACAAAATTTTTAATATAAGATTTAAGGCCATCCCCAAAAAAATTCTTTCTTCACCCTATGGTAAGTTTTTAAAAATCCTGAGTGTCCTCCTAAAGGAGAAGTGTGCAATTCCAGAAGAATATTTTGTTTTAGTTGGGAATTCTTACAAATATATAGACGATCTTTGTACCATAAGGAATCATTTTTCCAACTAAATGTATCAGATGTACTAGGATCTTGCTGCAACTTTTAAATGAGTGTCCATACATCTTTGTCCTTCTTCCATTTATCTCTTGCTTCGGTTATCCAATCTGGTTGGATAATAGAAATGGCACAAAGAAATGCTTCCACCTCTTCATTCTTTCTTGAGAGTGCATCTGCAACAACATTTAGCTTCCCTTTTTGTATATTATTTCAAAGTCATAACCCAACATCTTTGTGACCCATTTTTGCTGCTCTTCTGAAGATAGTCTTTGTTCCAAAAAGTGTTTAAGACTATCATGATCAGTTTTTACCTTGAAGTGTCTTCTCATTAGGTAAGTTCTCCATTTCTTTAGTGCATGCAGTATTGCTAACATTTCCTTCTCATAAATAGGTTTCTGTAAATACTTTCCTTTGATTGGACGACTTTCAAAAGCAATGGGTCTTCCTTCCTGCATTAAAACTGCACCAATTCCATTTCCTGAGGCATCACATTCCACAATAAAGGTTTTTGTGAAGTCTGGTGTAGCTAAGACCGGTGCTAAGCACATTGCCTCTTTAAGACGTTCAAAGGCCTTAGTTGCTTCAGGAGTCCATGAAAATGCATCTTTCTTCAATAATGTTGTTAGAGGTGCTGCTATTCTCCCATAATTCTTAACAAACTTGCGATAATACCCTGTTAACCCGAGAAATCCTCGCAACTTCATTATGGTTGTGGGGACTTTCCATTCCTTAATGGCTTTAATTTTGTTAGGGTCTACTTTAACACCCTCGTGAGATACAATATGACCCAGATATTCCACGTCTTGTACTCCAAAGAAACATTTGGATGTTTTTGCATATAATTGTTTCTCCTGCAATAGTTTGAGCACCCTGTCAACATGTTCAACATGATCCTTCCAAGACCTGTTGTAGATTAGTATATCATCAAAAAATATTAGCACAAATTTTCTAAGGAAGGGTTTGAAAATGGAATTCATCAACCCTTGAAATGTAGAAGGTGCATTGGTAAGGCCAAAGGCATGACCAAAAATTCATAATGACCCTCATGAGTTCGAAATGTTGTTTTTGGAATATCTTCAGTCTTCATTCTAATTTGATGATATCCTGAATGAAGATCCAACTTGGTAAAATAAATTGCTCCATGTAATTCATCCAATAATTCATCAATCACAGGAATGGGAAATTCATCTTTAATGGTGAGCTTATTGAGCTCCCTATAATCCGGACACATTCGCCATGATCCATCCTTCTTGTGTACCAATACTACAGGAGCAGAGAAAGAACTTTGACTAGGTTGAATTACACCCGCCTCTAACATTTCTGCAATCATACGTTCAATTTCGCTCTTTTGGAAGTAAGGATATCTATAAGGCCTGATGTTTGGAGGAACACTTCCTGGAATCAAATGAATAGCATGATCATGATCACGAATAGGTGGGAGTCCTTTGAGAGTTTCAAACACCTTGGAATGATTGTCCAAGACTTGTTGGAGATCTCCAGAAATAGATGATTTTGATGTTGGAACTTCTAGTGAGCATAATTGTGCAATTACGCCTCGTTGTTCTTTCTTTAGAAGCTTTGTCATGCCATTAGAGCTTATTATCCTTCCTGGCTTCCCTTCAATACCCCGTAGTTCGACTTCCTTTCCTTCTGAAAAGAATTTCAAGAAAAGTTCTTGAAAACTAAAAGCTACCGTCCCCAAAGATTGTAACCATTGTACTCCTAGTACAACATCAGCACCTCCCATAGGAATGGAAAGCATTGGACTATTCAATACATATTCCCCCATGATTAGCTTGATATTATGGCATTTTCCAGAGCAATTTATAGTTCCTCCATTTGCAACCATCACTTGACATTCTGGTGTTGGGTATAGGAAACAATTCAATTCCTTGGCTACCTTACAATGAATAAAATTATGGGTACCACCTGAATCAATCAACACTATTACATTTTTCTTCTTGATATGTCCTTCTATCTTGAGAGTTTGAGGAGTGGTAATTCCTGCCAATGCATTACACGATATGGTCAGACTCATTTCTTCCTCTTCTAGGGTTGGTTCCTGGTGTATATCCTCTTCTTGTTCATTTTCTTCTTCCTATTCACAATCTATGTAAAATAATTTCTTCTCAGCACACTTATGACCTTTAGTGTATTTTCTATCACAACTGTAGCAAAGCCCTTTTGCTCTTTTTTCTTCCAATTGTTGTGGTGTCAACCTTGTAGGTTGTGGAAATCTAGGAGTAGCAACACTTCCCTCTTTATGGAAGTGAGTGGTAGGCTTCCTTGTCGCCATAATTTTACATTCAATTTTTCTTGCCAACCTGAATGCCTTCTCCAATGAATCAGGTTCCAAAACGCGAACTTCATGTTAGATGTTATCCTTTAAAGTGCCTATGAAGAGATCAATCTTGTGTTCCTCTGGAATATCAGTTACCCTTATATTCAATTTTTGGAAGTCCTCGATGTGCTCCCCCACTAAGCCCTTTTGTTTGAGATTTATCAATTGGCTAAAGAAGGTGTTGCTCTTTGTATCCTCATAATGTGCTATCATTTCCTCCGTAAAAATTGACCAAGTGACAATTTTTTTATGGAAGCAAAGCCATCGATACCATACAAATGTATTTTGTTCTAAATGTAAAGTTGCAATGCGTACCTTTTGTGTGTTTTGCACATTATGGAGATAAAAATATTGCTCCATCTGTAGTATCCATGTTACAGGATCCTTTCCATCAAACTTCCTTATATCCATTTTTGGAATATGGTGGTTCTTCCCGCCAACATTAGAGTTTATGAAATCACGATTAACATTTATTTTGTTCTCATCATGAGGTTATTCTACCATCTTTTGACCATTAGGAAACATTTCTTGTATCAACTTTTTCAAACCTTCCATGTTTGCTTTTAGATCATTCTTCATGTTTTCCATTTTCTCATTGATCTTAGCTTCCATGTCATCCATCTTAGATTCCATGCCATTCTTCAAAGCATCCATCTTAGATTCCACACCTTTCCATTAACTTCGTGAGCACATAATAGCTTAGGTTTATCATCATTGAGGCTTACAACATCTTCGCCTTCTCCTATGTTTAGTGTTTTAGTGATTTGGGCTTTATATGAATCATTTTTCACCAGCTCTGTTAAAGGAACTGGTATTTTCAATTTGGCTATCTCAATTTGGATATTAAATGGGATTTGAGTTTTTCCTAATTGAATGATTTCATATTTAGCAGTTGTAGTTTGTTTGTTTTTGTATTTTTAATCAACAGTTGGTATTTCAGTTTGTGTTTTCACTATTTTATTTTCAATTTTATTATCAGGAATAGTTTGAGTAGCAATTGAATTTTTAGCAGCAGTTGATGTTTGAGTAACAGTATATTTGATGTCTATAATCTTTGGACTGGATGCAATCTTTGGAATGGATGCAATCTTTGGACTGGATGAAATATTTGGATTGGAAGTATTCTGAGTTTCTCTAGGGAGAATTTGTAGAGTTTTGGTTACAGGAGCTTCTAATGTTTTCTTATTTTGAGTTTGGATTGTTTTCTTAGTAGGGGATTCTATGTTATTTTTGCTTCTAAGTTTATACTGTTATGAACTTCATTGATAGCATATTCATAACCTTGTTTATAGTCGAAGGAATCTCCAAAATATAACTATAATTGTTGTAACATGTACATTTCTTGTTTTTATTGGGTAAGAAAAATAGTATTTTCATCGTTTATTCCCATTAAGTTTATCTGGGTGTCCTAGTATTCTTCGTTTTGATGTGAACTTTCATCATAGTTTTCTTGGAAAGGTGGTCTAATCAGTTGATCAGGTGCAACTTCTCTAGATTTACCAGTATTAGAATTTTTCCTAAAGTTGGGGTTTCTAATTTGGGGACCTTGTTGATTTTCCCACTGAGGCTTTCTTTCCATGTTTTCTAATCTATTGATTAGTCTTTCCATACTTTTAGCTAAACTATCTATCTTAACATCTGATGTGGATGGTTCTTCCTCAATGGTCACTCTCCTTTCATTCCTCATCCTAGCTCTTTTAGCTAATAAGTTATATTCTACACTAACTGCATTACTCTGCATTTGTTCTAAAGTTTCACGGTTTCTTTCTCTTAATTGGTAGGACATATCAGTGTCAAAACCATCTGGAAATTTGATCAGAGCTAAGTCTGGTGGAGGTTTGATATTTGTTGAAATTGCATTGTAAATGTTGTTAAACCTAGTACGGTAATCTGAACGATTCATTAGGAGCTATTCTAATGTTTTTATTTTCAGATAATATTTGTAAAGGGTTTTTCTTTCTTTCCCATATATTTATAAATAATTGATGAAAAGCATCTAAATCAGCTATATGATTGGCAGGTAAAGCTTTAAATCATTTCTTAACATCTCCTGCTAATGTTTGTGCAAACAATATCATTTGTACATCAACTTCATCAATTTCATGTAATTCAAAGTAATCAGTCATTTTATTTACATGTTGTTGAGCAGTATATTGACCAGTACCATCAAACAGAAATATTTTACTCTCTTAATCCTATGGCATGGCATTTAATTGAGCTGGTAAGACCAAAGGGGCATATCTGGCTACAATGGCTAAGATTCTAGCTTGTCTAGGAGGTAAATGAGTGGTTTGTTCTCATCATGAGTTTCCTCTACCATCTTTTCATCATTAGGAAACATTTCTTGTACCAACTTTGTCAAAAATTCCATGTCTGCTTTTAGATCATTCTTCATGTTTTCCATTTTCTCATCGATCTTAGCTTCCATGTCATCAATCTTAGATTCCATTCCAGCTTCCATGCCATCTATCTTAGATTCCCGCCTTTCAAGTGGCAGAGCACATAATAACTTAAGTTGATCATCATTAAGGTTTCCAGCATCTTATCCTTCACCTATGTTTAATGTTTCAGTAATTTGTGCCTTGTATGAGTCATTTTTCACTAGTTCTATTAAAGGAAAGGAACTGGTATTTTCAATTTGGCTATCTCAATTTGGATATTAAATGGGATTTGAGTTTTTCCTAATTGAATGATTTCATATTTAGCAGTTGTAGTTTGTTTGTTTTTGTATTTTTAATCAACAGTTGGTATTTCAGTTTGTGTTTTCACTATTTTATTTTCAATTTTATTATCAGGAATAGTTTGAGTAGCAATTGAATTTTTAGCAGCAGTTGATGTTTGAGTAACAGTATATTTGATGTCTATAATCTTTGGACTGGATGCAATCTTTGGAATGGATGCAATCTTTGGACTGGATGAAATATTTGGATTGGAAGTATTCTGAGTTTCTCTAGGGAGAATTTGTAGAGTTTTGGTTACAGGAGCTTCTAATGTTTTCTTATTTTGAGTTTGGATTGTTTTCTTAGTAGGGGATTCTATGTTATTTTTGCTTCTAAGTTTATACTGTTATGAACTTCATTGATAGCATATTCATAACCTTGTTTATAGTCGAAGGAATCTCCAAAATATAACTATAATTGTTGTAACATGTACATTTCTTGTTTTTATTGGGTAAGAAAAATAGTATTTTCATCGTTTATTCCCATTAAGTTTATCTGGGTGTCCTAGTATTCTTCGTTTTGATGTGAACTTTCATCATAGTTTTCTTGGAAAGGTGGTCTAATCAGTTGATCAGGTGCAACTTCTCTAGATTTACCAGTATTAGAATTTTTCCTAAAGTTGGGGTTTCTAATTTGGGGACCTTGTTGATTTTCCCACTGAGGCTTTCTTTCCATGTTTTCTAATCTATTGATTAGTCTTTCCATACTTTTAGCTAAACTATCTATCTTAACATCTGATGTGGATGGTTCTTCCTCAATGGTCACTCTCCTTTCATTCCTCATCCTAGCTCTTTTAGCTAATAAGTTATATTCTACACTAACTGCATTACTCTGCATTTGTTCTAAAGTTTCACGGTTTCTTTCTCTTAATTGGTAGGACATATCAGTGTCAAAACCATCTGGAAATTTGATCAGAGCTAAGTCTGGTGGAGGTTTGATATTTGATCAGAGGTAATCCTGAACAGATTCATTAGGAGATATTCTAGTGTTCTCATATTCAGATAATATCTGTAAAGGTTTTTTCTTTCTTTCCCATCTATTAATAAACAATTGGTGGAAAGCAGCTAAATCAGCTATATGGTTAGCAGGTAAATATTTAAACCATTTCTTAACATCTCCAGATAATGTTTGTGCAAATAATCTCATTTGTACATCAGTTTCATCAATTTCATGTAATTCAAAGTAATCTGTCATTTTATTTACATGTTGTTGAGCAATATATTGACCAGTACCATCAAATTGAAAAATATTACTCTGGTAATATGTGGCATATCATCTAAAGGGGCCTGTAAGGCCAAAGGAGCATATCTGGCTGCCATGGCTAAGATTCTAGCTTGGCTGGGAGGTAAAGTATTGGTGCTTGGAGATGTACTTGAAGTGCTTAAAGATGAGCTTGAAACACTAGAATATGTACTTGGAACACTTGAAGATGAGAATGAAACTTTAGGTTGGAGAGGAGGTTTAGGTATGAATGGTTCTGTGGAATGAACAGTGGTGGATACTATAGATGAGGTGGTACTAAATAAAGTTGTATTTATGGTTTCTAAAGGTTTTGTAGAACGCTTAGGGGTAGCAGTAGTTAGGGCAGCTAATTCAACTAACTGTTGAAATTAAGCTTCATCTATATCTCTAATCAAAGTTGAGGTCAAAATATCAAGTTTATCAAAAGTCTCTAGAACCTGTTGATCTAATTCAAGTTGTATAGTTTCCTTCTTTTGTTCAATAAATTGAATAAAATTCGGGTCTATTACAATATCATAGATTGAGTTTTCAGATTTGGTTCTAAATAAAGAATGCTCAAATGATAAATCAAATTGAATATCCTGTATGCTTGATAATTCTTTAGGAAGTGAATTTACTTTAATTAATTTACTACTACTTCCTAGACTTTCTACATTTTTAGGTTTTCTTAAAATTAGGTCAGGATCATCAACAATTATAGCAGGTTGTGGATCAGGATGAGACCTGGTATGGTATGTTCTTTTAGAAGCCAGAATTTTAACTTTCAATGATAATTATTTAACAACCCTTTCAAATCTTAATGCAAAAAATGAGAAGAATTGTTTCTTTTAAGATCTGTATAAACTAGGGACTGATTTCCCCAATATGGTCGCCAATATGTTATCACTCTGAAATTTCCCAAGGGTTGTTCTAGATATTAAAAAGAAATAATAGAGGTAACTATCAACCACTTTTGGAGATTAGGATCTAGCCTTCCTAATGCTCAGAGAGGGCTCTCTCTTAATGATTTAACTTTGTTGATTTAATATATTTTAGGCTAGTTATGTATGCTTGATTGGGTTTGTTTTGATTTATTGATTGGTTTTGGTAGATAGGTGGAATTAATGATTCAGATGGATAGATGCCTTTCCATTTTCCATTGGTCTATGGAGTTAATATGATTTTAAAATAGAACAGGGTAAAATTATAACAGAAGTGTTACAGGGCAGGATAGCTGAGCAAAATTAGAACTCAAGGCTGAATGGTGAAGTGGTTTTCAATCAGGGTCAAGGAGCAGTTAAGGATTCCTTAAACCAGATAATGAAGGAAGGTGAAGGAGTTCAATCAGTATCAGAGATAAATTAAGGATTCTATAAACCAGATATCAGAAGAAAACATAAAAAAATTTAACAGTTCAAAACAAAGTGTATTTAAAGAAATTTTGAAATAAAATTCCTATTATAACATTAAAATTTAGAAAACATGAAATTTTATGGAATACTTAAGAAAAGAACATAAAAAATTGAAATATAATTCACTGAAGTAGCTCAACACATGAATCATGTAAAGAAATTCATTTATTACTTGTCCTGTCTGTCAACTGGAAATGGTACAATAAAACTTAGGTAAAATAGATCAAACAATTATAGAAATGTTCAGAAATCCACACTAATTTACCCTTGATACTTCGAATGGAGAAGTATTTATACAAAATTTTACAAAATATCCTAACAACTGATTTAGGATTTATTCAAGGAAAATGAAATATCTTCATGCAAGAAGATATAGACACCTATTAACTAACTGTAAGTTGTCCCTATTTATTTTATTTGGTGTTTTTCTGTTTGTCTCTCTCATGTTGTCTTGTCTTTCACGTTTTCTTCTACATCTGTATTTCTTCTGTTTACTCTTTAACCTGTCTTCCATCAGTTTTTCTCTTTAACCTGTGTGTTCTTTCACTTGACTGCCCTTTAACCTGTGTGTTCTTTTCCCTGTATTTACTTTCACATGTCATAGTAAATCACACCATTTTTCCCATGTCTCTTCACCTGGAATTTATATCTTCACCATCCTTCGGTAAATTTCATTTGCCTTTGTGTATTTTGAAAATGTGGGATTATTCACAAAAAAAGTGATTTACCTCATGTTGGAGGTAAAAGTAATTTTCTAAATTCTGAAGGAGTACTTTTCCTATAGGCACGCCCTTCAATGATGAATTGTTGGAAGTCTCTTTAGCTACTTCCCTCATCTTCTATCATAATCCTCCTACCTCATTAGTCTATCATTAATTACCAAAGGCTTGGGCAGACCTTTCTGCCTCAAAATATCAAACTTGTTCATAAACCTGGTTACTACAAGCTCCATTTTCTGAAATTTGTCTTCAAGTTGTACCATTATATTTCTCTTTGAAATCACCTTCTTCACCTCTAAAATATTCTCTGTTTCGTCTGTTATCCCAAGTTCTTCTAATTCCTTCTTGTTTTTAGAGTTTAGGAATTTTATTATCTCAGTGGCTTCCTCTGGTTTCTTTCCAAGCTCTTCTTTGACCTTTTGAATTGCATCACTACCTTCCTTTATCAAGTCCTTCTCTTTAAATATAACCTGTATGGAAGTCCAAATATCGTTAAATGAGTTACTGATATCGGCCCACAAAAGTTGTTTTGCTTGGGCTAGTGGCTCTTTCAATGATAATTCTTTTTCTAACTTATGGATTCTTTTAGTTAGTCTATTTTGTTTCCGTGCTTCTTCTTGATACATTACTTCTGCCAATTTCTTTATATCTTCCAAACTCTTTACTTGTTCTTTGAGTTTGTTGATTTCAATAGTTTTAATTGACATATCCTGCATTGCCTTAATCAATTTGTTGGCCTCATCAGTGGGATGGGTTGTTTGTACTGCTGATGTTGTTGCTGGTGTAGTTTTTGGATCTATTGTTGGTACTAGAACTGTTGTAGGCAATGGGGCTGATGTAGAATCTATAGGAATAACAGTAATGGGAACTGATTCCATGCTAGCTTTCTTTTCCTACACTAGTTTATCCATTGTTGTTTCCATTTATTTTAGTTGAGCTGTCAACTGGATGATGAGATTCATAATTTCATCTTTTTTATTTTCATTTTCCAAAAAATCCTTGGTTTGTGGATGCTCAGTAGTTGGTAACTTCAATTGTTTCTTCAATGCAACTATGTTTGCATTCTTCTTCTTGATTAGTTCTTCTGCCACCTTAATGTCTTCTGGATTATATCCAACTTCCCTTACCAAATCCTCAAGTGATTTTATCCTGTTATCATTTTCTTGTGAGGAAGCTTTCTCTAGTTTTAACTGCGTCCTTATATTTTCCAGAGAATTTTGTAACTTCTAGACACTTAAAGATTTGTGTGTCATAGTGGAATAGATCATTTCTCTGGCCTGTTTGTGAAACTCAATATGATCAATTGGGTGCACATCTTTGGCAAGAAATTAAAAGGTTGTCTTCTTATAATATTCTGATAATTTTGGGGCTTGCACCATTGGCTGTAAAAATATCATCTGCATCTTTCTTATTTTGTAATAAAATGCAGATAGAAATCTGTTCTGGTCACTTGGAGTTTGCTTCAAGTACTGGGCATATGTTACAACTTTCAATGCTTCATTCCTGATTTTGATTTCTTTGTATTTCTCCATTTTATCATTCTCTTTCTCCACTGGTCTAGATGATGAAACCTGTGCACTATGTTGTTTATGAATTATTTGTGCACTGGAGGTTGATGGTAGTTGTGTTTCTTCTGAAACGGTTGGAGGTGCATTATCTCTGACAACTGTATCTGTATCATTAACTTCAACTGTATCAACTATCTCAATTGTCTCTACCACTGGATTCAGTTTGGCTTTCTTCCTATACATAAGCTTGAACTTAGTATCAGAAGTGGTTTCTATAGAATAAGAGCCTTACTCTCTTGCCCTCTTTGAATTTTGTCCTATGGGGTTGGAGTAAGTAGGATGGAACTAGTATCAACCTGCTTCTCCATCTCCTGTAAAGTATTTTACAACCACTCTGATTAGTTGGAATAGTTTTCAACTTCAGGCTTTGACTCATGAATAAAAGGAGTCAATTTGAATTTGACTCTTAACTTACTTATGACACCCAAGGGGTCATATTGCCATTTGAAACTTCTACTGAATTTGAAATCTTGGAAATATTTGTCTGCTTGCTAACCAACATTCCTACTATTGCAAATAAAAGGACCTAGCTGGTTCTTGATCTTGAATTGAGTCTTTTTCTTAGTTGGAAGGAAGTTGATTTCATCTGAGTTCAATATTTTTCTGATGTATTATAAAGAAAATAACCTCATTTGGAGGTATTTGGGAAGTTTTTATGGAGTTAGCTGGCTTCCATATACTCTAATGTTTGTATGATTCTGATATAAATACCAGTCTCTTATTTTAATTTGATCTGACAACTGCAACACCTTCTTTATCTCTTCACTGATCCTAGGTTGGATGATACTGCTTAGCATATTAACTACTCGATAAACAAAGGAATCAATGAAATATTTATAGCTGAATTCAGTGGAATCCTTTTTTATCAAGGATGTCCAAAATACAATAGATTGGGAATTACCCTCTGTGTCCAGTTTTTGGAGGCTAACTAAAAACCTTTCTGATTGGAAATATAAAAACATATGGAAAAAAATTGAGGAGTATTTAAATACTCCTTCTTCTGGAAATTTAACCAGTTGGTCATGGATTTCATCTGATAAGTATTGGGTAAAATTGAAGGTTGAAGCTGGAGGTTGACATGGGAAAAATATGGATAGGAAACCAAGGATAGATGCATCTACATGTTCATAAATGAAATACCCTAAAGTACATGACAACATTGTAACAATCAGTTTGGTTCTCTATGAAAATATGGAAGCTAAATATGGAGGATTACTTTTAAGGGTTTCTACTGAAGGAGGGAGGAAAGTCTGAAATATTTGGAATATTTTGGGAAAGTCTAGCTTCAAGTAGAGTTTAGTAAGGGTTTCAATGGATAATGGAACTTCATCGGGTTTTGGTTGAATATGTAGCATCTGATTGATGGATTTAGCAGGGATTATGAAGAGGATTTATTGGTTTGGGGTCACTAAATCTCTTTCATTGGGTAAATAGCTTGTCTGGCAAAGTCTGATGAGTTCTGAGAACTGAAAGGTCTATGGGAATATGTATCTGGGTAGGTTTAAGTCCCAAAGGTGGATATCATCAACCTGATCAATGAATTTTTCATGGCTCCAGCAGTGGAGCTCCAAAAGGTTCAAATCAGTCATTGTATCACTGATTTTGAAGTATTTATCAGCTAGAGGGGCATGGTCAATATCTATCATAGGTGGTTGAAGAGGATTTATGGATATAATGCTCCGGGAAGCCATTAATTTGTTTAATTATTACTTTCTGTACTTAATTAATGGTTTTGGGAACTTAGGATTACCTATAAAAATGGTGAGTTCGGTCATGCATAAGGTTCAGGTGGCAACAAGCTTTAATTCTGGTATCCAAAGGCTTTTTGGTCTCTTTGCAATTTCAATAGAGAATAGGGAAATAACGGTAAAGTGGGATTTCTATTATCGTTGAATGATAGAGTTTATAGCAATGGCACATGGTTTATTTCAAACAATGGTGGTTTCATCGCAAGGCGCAGAGGTAGTGTGGCATTTTATCCCACAAAAAAGGTGGTTAGGCGGTTTAGGATGGGGGGGTAAGATAGACTGTGGGAGTGTCGCGTGGCAAGGGAGTGGGGGTGGGAAACCACCCATTTCACACCCCCCCACTGGTTTTAAACATCAGACAGTGGGGAGTGCGAAAGGGTTGAGAAGTGGTTAGATTTGGGTGGCACCAATCGGGCGGTTGACGGGTGATAGGATTAGTTGCGGGTTTTGAAGCAGTGGGGTCAAGCAAATTACTTAGGCAGAGGGTTAAATGTAAGGTGGGTTAGGGATTAATATGCAATGGGTTAGGGAATATATATGTGGGGTTTTACAATTATAGTGGGGAGTTAATGTAATATAAAACTATAGGTTAAAATGATATAAAGGGGGTCGGAAAATATGATGGTGGGATGTTAGAAACAAACTAGGAATACTTTTTAAAATGATATCAGGGAGGGGTTTTTTGAAATGGGGCCAATAAATTTTAAGCATTTAAAACTATGTAAAAAGTGGGTTTTTCATGTTTTATTGAAATAATGCTGAGTTAGTAAAAGGAAAGTGAATTTTCAAAGGGAAATGGGTTTTTAACTAGGGAAAAGGGTTAGAATAAGGGGAAAGGGATTTTTTGCAAGGGGAAATGACTTCCAAGAGTGAAAATCAGGATTTTAGCAAGGGGGGATTATTAGAAAAACTTTAATGATAAGAGATGAACCAATTTCTAATTTCCATGAATTGTAAAAGTATTCTACCTACCCATTATTTATCCTAACATTTTTTACTTCCTTTATGGGGTGAATTTGAGCTTGCTGACCCTTTTATTTTCTTTTGATAAGAAAACCAACATATTTCTAACCTTATATCTTCCAATGGCTCATATTAAACTTATGAGTTCATTTTTATTCTCTACCTAACTACTGATCTGCCAAGATTAAATGGTTTGGTCAGATATTTATTCACTAACTATCATGACATGAAATTTAAAGGCATGAATGTATCAAGATTGAACTATATGATCATCATGAATTGTGGCACTTTGAACAAGCTTCACACAATTTTATTTGCAAAAGTAAATTAAGAGTAGTGGCATTTGAATGTGCAACACTTTCAGGATCTATTTTTTGTTTATTTTTTGGGGGGTTCATAATTTATATCCTTTTTTATCTTTCCTTCTTTTGGACCTTTGATTATTATTTTAGGACTTACCCTCTTTTCATTTTTTAATATGGGAAAACATTTGCAGAAAACAAAGATATGTACAATATTACAAGACTTAAACATAGCTAATTGAAAATTATGATACCTATTATTGTAGGACCCTAACATGGTGTTCATGGAGTAGTTGTCTTGTGTTGGTCAGATGATGGCATTGATATGGTGATGGCTTTTCATGTACTAGTGTGTTTATGACCTAGTGCAAGAGCTTAGTGCAGGAACTAGAGGATGAATTATTGCAGTAGTTTGTTGGATTGATGAAGATGTTATTGAGGTGTTGCAGTGTGTTACAATGATGATTATAGGTATTTTAAGAGGTGTTTCAACTTGTATAGGTGTCAGAGGAGAGTAGAGGACTTGTTGGTAGTCATGCCAACCCTTGTTTCTTGGCCTTTAGGTCAACTTGGTTATAGTGAGACTTGGGATGCATGTTTTTCCTATTTGCAGTGGGGTTACAAGGATTATAAGAGGTTCATAGGCATTCATAGGAGGTGATGAAGGTAAGAAATAAGTTGAAGGCAGTTATGAGCTGAATATTTTGGGTTCTAAGCATCCACTACCCCAACCGCACCCATGTGATCTTGTTCATGTAGTTGAAATGATCCAACTGCATGGAGACAATCATGTGCATGTGGTTGCAACCCATATCAACTAGATTTTTGTGTGCGGTTGAACTTTGACAGAAAAATGTTTAGATTCCTCGTGTAGATCAAATGTATTTCAGCATAGAAATTCCCATAGGCTTCTAGATTAATTGAAAAAGTTCGAGAATGGTTTGAAAAATTCCTCTAATGATGTGAACACCTTTAGTGCACAAGTAGTGGTGATAGTTACTTGATTTTATCAACTTTGTGCACCTTTGATCCCAGTCCAAAAGTGAAATTCACGCTACATGTTTTATATTCTACATTTTGGAGTTAGTTAATGGTTGGTTCAATGTGAGAGTAAGTTAGAGAAGGCTGCATAGAGGAAATATGCTTTAGAACTAGTTGTGATAATAGATGCATCAGTGTATGTGTTATAGTGGCAGTAGAATAAGTAGATTTATTTGTTGAATCAATTTTTTGATTCCGAACTTCAGATTGTAGATCAAAGAGCAGATAATTGTAGCATAGGTGTTGGTAGAGATGGAGAGCTTGGTATAGCTCCATATTTGAGACTCACATTGGTTTTTGTAGGATCTAGTGATGCATTTGGCACATAACCATTGTGTTTTAGGATGCTAATTATATTATGCAGAAATTATATTTTGGAGTGAAGGTTTCATGTTATGGAAAAGTATCTAGCTACTGGTGATAGTATTATTCATATTTTATGGATACATTATGACCACTATTTTATTGGTGTGGAGAGCATATTATTGTGGTATTTTTAATTGATTTATTGATGATATCTTGTTGCCAGAGATCACATTGCAGAGTTGAATCAAGTTGAGTAGAAATTCTTTGGATCCAATATGAAAATAGATGAAATGAGGTCTGCATAGAGTAGAGGAGTACTGAATTCATGGGTGTGTAGCAGTGATTGAGAAGTTTTAGCGAAAGGAATAATTTCTCCATCCAATCGGAGTTGGGAAAGGATTTTTTATTGTGGTGGCTTTCAATGGATGGTAGTCCATAGATCCATGTGCAAGAATAGTCTTTCAAGCTGATTAGTATAATCAAGTCTCCTGGATGATTGGTGTTGGCCTATTGTATATAAGGTTGAGTCTCCTAGCTAATGGGAGTCATCAAATCTATGTATAAGACATATCTTTCTTAATAGGAGATTCAAAGCAACACAATAGTAGCAAGGGTGGATTTTTTCCTAGTGAAGGGTTTCCCACTAGATATGTTGTGTCTCTTGTGTGGATGTGTTTTTGATATGTTGTTTACTATTGCTCTCAATTTTATTTTGATTTAGCTGCTTACATGGTTTAAGTTCATGTTATGGTTTTTACTATATGTTGTTGGTTAATGGTGCATGATTCAATAGAGAAGCTTAAAGTGGTAAAAATTGATAATAAGACACATTACTGATTCACCCCCCCTCTCAGTAGTGCTCAAAGGTTTCCAACAATTGGTATCAAAGCGAGACTCTGGGTTGTAGCTTGATCTATCGAGACTATATCTGGGGTTTGTTGGAGAAAAAATTGATTCTTTTTTTTTTTGATTTAGCTACTTACATGGTTTAAGTTCATGTTATGGTTTTTACTATATGTTGTTGGCTAATGGTACATGATTCAATAGAGAAGCTTAAAGTGGTAAAAATTAATAATAAGACACATTACTGATTCACCCCCCCTCTCAGTAGTGCTCAAAGGTTTCCAACAATTGGTATCAGAGTGAGACTCTGGGTTGTAGCTTGATCTATCGAGACTATATCTGGGGTTTTTTCAGGAATGACTTTTGAAGGAATGTTTATCCTTACTACTGCAAATTTCAAGGTATGGAGCAAAAATGTTAAATATTAGATTATGTCTTGTGGATCTAACATTTGGAGATTAGTATGTGAAGGATGTGGCAAGGATCCAATTGAAAATGAAGTTTTGCAACAGGATGCACAAGCTAGATGCATAATCTACAAGAATCTTCATGATGATGATTTGAAGAGGCTAGTAGGTTTGAAATATGCCAAGGAAATGTGGGACAATCTAGATTCTATATTTGGAGATGGTTCTTGTAGCAATAATTAAAATTTGAGAAATAGAAACAAGAAGAAGAATAAGAAGAAGGGGATAAAAAGTCAAGAATATTATTCATAAGAGTCCCATCCCACTAGTGAAAATGATTTAGCTGATAATGTGAAGAGATCAGAAAATCATGAACCCAAAGGTATAACATTAATTATTTTCTTTTGACTTGCAATTTTGATGATTTAGATTTTGATCATGCTGAAGTGCCTAGTGAAGATGAGAATTATATTAAGGTTCTTAGTGCTAAGATTTCTAGACTAACTATTGCATGAGATGATAAAGAAAAAATATTGTAGTTTTGTGATGATAAGGAGGTCAAACTCAAGGAAGAGAATGCCAGCTTAAATATTAAATTGGTAGGATCAAAAAAAAGTTGAGGAAGCTATGAAGAAGTAGTAATAAGAAAATTAAAAGGTGTGTGAGAGACTAGAAGCTGACGTGGTGTCCTTGAGAAAGCAGTAGAATATGGGGAAGAGCACTGTGGCCTTGGATAATTTTCTTGAAATCTATAGATCACCATTGGATAAATCTGGTTTTGGATTTCAAAAGGGTGAGTCTAGTTTGCATGTAGGTAAAAACACCAAAGTTGAACCAAAATAAATTGTAGTAAAAAATACCAACAACAAGAGTACAAACCAAGGAAATAAGAATCAGAACCAATAACAAATCAAGTAGCAGAACCAACAAAAACCAAGAAGAAAATATCAAGGAGCTCCTACATTTAGAATTTTTTTTTCTCCTAGAGAAGATCATGGAAGACCTGTAAAATTTCAAAGGAACCAAAGTCTTTTTGTTCCTTTCATGCATAAAATAGAATGTTACAATTTTCACAAGTTTGGGAATGTGGAAGCTAACTGCAGGATCAGAACGTATAGATCTAATTAGTGGAGCTTGCAAAAGTATAAATGAACAAGGATATTGGATAACATGCATGATTTTGGTTTTTATGGTTAATGTTATTCATGTAACCTGTTTGGCCATAAGGGATCTAATTGCATATATAACCAATGGAGGAGAAGAACATTACAAGCAAGGTATAGATCTAGTATGATCAACAAGAGATTTGATCCTCTTGATTCATATCTTGGCCATGTGGAGTGATGCACATGTCATAATTTTGGCCATATGGAAAGAGAATGTTTGTTGCCCCATTATTCAAGGAAAAATCAGCAAAAGCAGAAAAAACAAAGAGAACCTAGCAAAAAACTAGTGAAGGAAGAAAAGACACAACCAAAGACCATGTGGAAAAAGAAGGAGAAACAAATCTTCAAGTAGTGAAGATCATTCCCTCCTACAATCCATGATTACTTCCTGCATATTCATAAGATGACTGCAAAATTCATGAGAGGTGCATAACCTCAAGGGGATCGTATGGTAGCAGAGTGATAGTTTTTTTAGTACAAGTTGTTGCAGCAACATATGATGAGTTATTTTGAGCCTCATGCACATTCAAGTCCACAAGATCATCCTATCTATTAGATGTATATTAAGCTCAGGGGGAGTTATGCATGGTATGATTTTTACACATATTTCCTAATTTTTTTCATCACTTTTACTCAGTTATTTGCAACAATTATATACATGTTTTTCTATGTGAAATGGATACATTTTTCAGCCACATATATGTTTTTGGTTTCCACTAGAAATTGGTTGAAAAGATGTGCAACCATGCATAGAATGTGATCATTGCTTCAACCATGTATAGAGATGTCATGAGACATGGATCAACTATGTATGGGTTGTTATATGTAGTTTATTACAACCATGTATTTACCATTGTTTCATCATTTCACATTGGTAGTGGGTCCAGAAATTAGTAAGTTGAGTCATCATGGTGATAGGAATATATGGAGGAGTCTTATGGAGTCATTTTATAGCCACATGTATGGGATAATGATGTTGTATTAGCTATGGTATGTCTTGTATTTGAATCATTGTTCCATAGGATATGATCATAGAAACTATGTATTTCATTGATATATTCATGTAAAATTCTCATGGAGCCATGTACTTGTATTGTATGTATCATTGGGTCATTTAGTCATGAGTCAGGAGGTCATGTTATGGTCATATGAAAATGACGATGTTATATCCATGTATTTATCATGTATATGTCATTCAGTCATGGTATTATGGAGCCTTGGTCCATATGGTGCCTCTTTCCTTTGGAAAGGAAGAAAATGTTATAGCAGAAGTAGTCACTACAACTTGGATATGGCATGTGTTCAGGGGGAGCATTACTTTCTCTTTTTATTTCAGCCATACATTGTTGGCATTATGATCTACTTGGAGATGTCATGATGTGCCTCATGCTATGCTTTAACTATTCGGGTTTTTTATCTCATGATATGAAAAAATAATAGATGATGGTCATTGATTTTGTTACGATGTGGTTTCTATGTGGAGAGTGTTGGTTGGTGCCTCATGTGCATATTTTTTCATATACTTGATGTTGCTCATAGTTTCTATTAAGATTATGTTCATTGTTTCTTATATGGTTGCTTATGCATATTGCTGCTGCTGCTAGATGTTGTTGGTTGGATATGCTACTCTGATGTGTCTTGGTTCATATGTTTCTTGCTACTAATATGGAGAATGTGGTCATTGGTTGATATGCATCATATTTCATCCATATGAAGATCAATTTATCTAGTGTTTGTGCTTCAATTTTTGTTGCCTTATCAGATGGAATTGACCCTTTTCCATTGATGTCAAAGGGGGAGTGATAGAGGAGGATGGTCTGAAGTTAGTGTCTAGTTGCCATCAATGCAAAAGGGGGAGACTATTAGAATTATGGTGTGCATGGTTCCAGATATTTGATGTTGGTATTGATGTCAAACTTATGTAGCCTAGTTGATGTTTGGATGCCTCCTTTTTAGCTTGGTTGCAAATAGTTGAGTTCGCATTGAGATGGTTGAGTTGGAATTGATGTCAACCTTATTATTTCAACATTATGTTGGTCTTATGATGTTCATAGAGAAGTTGGATTATGTTCGTCAGATGATGACATTGATATGGTGATGGTTTTTCATGTACTAGTGTATTTATGACCTAGTGTAGGAATTGGAGGATGACTTATTGTTGTAGTGTGTTGGATTGATGAGAATGTTGTTGAGGTGATATAGCGTGTGAAAGTGGTGATTACAGGTATGTTCAAAGGTGTTTCATCTTGTATAGGTGTCAGAGTAGAGTAGAGAAATTCCTGGCAGCCATGCCAACCCTTGTTTGTTGGCCTTTAGGTCAACTTGGTAGTGACACTTGGGAGACATGTTTTTCCTATTTGCAGTGGTGTCACAAGGCTTTTAAGAGGTTTAGAGGCATGTATAGCAAGTGATGATGGTAAGAAAGAAGTTGGAGGCAATTCTGAGCTGAAGATTTTGGGTTCTGACCATCCACTTCCCCAAACACACCCATGCAATATTTTACATGTGGTTGAAGGGATCCAACTGCATGGCGACAATCTTGTGCATTCGGTTTCAACCCATATCAGCTAGATTTGTGTGTGCGATTGAACTTCCACAAAATTGTTTCCGGATACTTCATGCAGATCAGATGTATTTCGACATGGAAATTCCTAAAGGCTTATAGATTAATTGAAAAAGTTCGAGAATGGTTTGAAAAATTCCTCCAATGATTTGAACACCTTTAGTGCACAAGTAGTGGTGATAGTGGCTTGATTTTGTCAAATTTCTACACCTTTGATCCCAGTCCAAAAGTGAAATTCACCCTACATGTTTTATATCTACATTTTGGAGCTGGTTAATGGTTGGTTCAGTGTGAGAGTAAGTTAGAGAAGGCTCCATAGAGGAAATATGCTTCAGACCTAGTTGTGAGCATAGATACTTCAGCTTATGTGTTATAATTACAGCAGAATGGACATATCTATTTTTTGAAGCAATGTTTTCATTTAGAACTTCATATTGCAGATCAGAGAGTATAGAATTGTAGCAAAGGTGTTGGTAGAGATGGAGAGCTTGGTATAGCTCCCTATTTGAGACTCTCACATTTTTTTTGCAGGAGATGTTGATGCATTTGCACATATCCATTGTGTTTTATGATGCTATTGTATTATGCATAAATTAAAGTTTAGAGTGAGGTTTTAATGTTATGGCAGAGTATGAGTTTTATTCTAGTTGTCGGTGATAGTATTATTCAGATTTCATGCATGCATTATGGCCACTATTTTGTTGGCGTGGAGAGAATGTGATTGCGGTGTTTTTATTTGATTTATTGATGGTGTCTTGCTGTTGGAGATTGTATTGCAGACCTTAATCAAGTTGGGTATAAAGTCTTGGGATCTAGTATGAAAATAGATTAAATGAGGTCCACATAGAGTAGAGGAGCAATGACTTCATGGGTGTGGAGAAATGATTGCAGATTTTCAACAAAAGGAATAGTTTATCCATCCAATCAGAGTTGGATAGTCATTTCTGAGTTGGGAAATGATCATTGATCGTGGTGGCTTTCAGTAGATGGTATTCCATAGATTCGTGTGAGAACATAGTCTTTCGAGTTAAACATAGATTCGAGTCTCCCAGTTGATTGGTGTTGGCCTATTGTATATGAGGTCGAGTCTCCTAGATTATGGGAATCAAAAAATCTATGTAAAAGACATATTTTTCATAATAGAATATTTAGAGCAGCATAGCAGCAACAAGGGTGGTTTTTTTCTTAGTGAACGGTTTTCCACCAGATATATTATGTCTCTTGTGTGGATCTGTTTTTTATTATTTCTCTCATGTTTATTTCGATTTAGCTGCTTAGATGGCTTATGTTCATGTTATGGTTTATATTATATTTTATTGGTTAATGGTGCATGATTTAGTACAGAAGCTTAAAGAGGTAAAAATTGATAATAAGACACACTAATGATTCACCCCCCCTCTCTCAGTAGTGCTCAAAGGTTTCCAATAGTTAGAGTGAATCTATCAACAAGTTCTTGGAAGTGTTTTTGAGGTACTTCGATGATAGAGAAAATATTAATGATATTATAAATCAGATGAAAGAAACCCTTGGAAAAGACAATAAAAATGAGAAAAACTAGCTTTAATAAAGATGTAAGTAAATTGAAAGAGAATAAGGTATAACCCAACAAAGACACAATGAAAATTTTTCTTGAAATAGAAATAAATAAATCAAACCTTCAAATGTGTCTATAACTTGTTTAAAAAATAAATAATTAAAAAAAAAATCTCATAAATTTGTTTAAAATATTGGTATATTAGTTTTTATAACAAGAAATTTTTCTTTAATAAATATTTAATAAACTTTATATATCCTTTGATTAAAATTTTGGTTATAGTGAAAAGTTAGAGCTGGCGAAAAAATAAGATACGAAGAAATGAATATTTCCATATTATTAACTTATATTGTTTAAATAAGACATAATTCTAGCATAATATTTTGTTTATATTGAATGTTATTTCAAGTTCATGTGACATGTTCTTGAATATTGTTATTAATAATTATTACATTTCTTTTGTTATAAATTATGATTAGAGGAATATGTTGATTGGGATAAAATAGAGATGGGAAAAGAAAAGGGATAGCTAGAAAGGAAGAAAGAAATATCACGGTAGGGAAACATATTTCGGTTCTTCTTTTACTAATTAGGCGTGAAGTGAAACTATAACTTAATCTTCCTCCTTAATTAGCTTTTAATTGAGGTAAAATATTTCCTATTTTCAAGTGATGCAAGTGAAATTGAAAGTGGGTGTTGAGTTAAATTATAGACTTATAATTTGACAACATAAATTATCAAGAAAGGGCAGGTAAGCTTATGATATGTTGCAATAAATATATGTAGAATAACACCTTAAGTGCTTCCTAATTAAATCAGTCACACATACAGAGTTCTAACGTCTCTTTTCTGCATCAACACTTGGCAGCAAAGGCTATGGAGTGGATTCAATCATCCCTCTACAAATCTTGATATTGTTGATGTTGACAAAAAAAGATAAAGGACCAAGCAACGACCATAAGAAAATTAGTTTAACATTTAGAAGCTAAAAACTGATTAAATGATTCCAAACACATTTGTCCAACAAACTTCATCATCCAACCATTTTACATGTGCTACTAAAACTTAGAAAAGAGAAACACTAGTTGTGCCAATAACTTTATCACTGCATAAAAATAATAATAAAAACACACTGTTGTAACTTATGGAGTTGTGAGCAAAGGGGACCCTCCCTTACTCACAACCCCTTCACTGTTAAAAGGGTTTAGTCATCAAAATGAATATAACATGTAACTTTATATTAATCTGAAAATTATTACAGTCATGTACAAGTCTGATATGTTCGACCAACCAACCCCCTTGCAAATGAAACATAATGAAATTTATACAAGTTTAGAGGCATATGCTTTGCCCGAATTAGGAAAACTAATATGCTATAACTATTTGCTATCAATACTTGAACAAAATAACAAAATTTGATCCATGACTGAAAGCATGGATCAAATTGATTT
>JAXQQM020082849.1:0-18658 GCA_034641835.2 Pinus albicaulis | reverse complement strand
CGTACAAATATATGTCCACTGAAATAAGGAGGAGTCTTTCGTTCGACGAATCGGGAGCTGATGTGACAGCTCTCGATCCGCCCCTCCGGCGACCATTCTATTCTCCGGCTCCCCGATGGTGGACCCCGCGACGAGGCAGCAAACGGCAAACGGAAGACTCCTCGAAACGGCGATGAGCGCCTCCTCCACCACGGCTCAATGGCGCAGCTCCGCTTCGCAATGCGCCACCCCACGACTCCTGCCGCGCTGCAATGCAGATGGTGGAAAAGACTCCTCCGTATAATGCATTCAATGAAACCTCCGTGCTCAAGATTTCAAATTCTGAATTCCCGCTCAAAATTTGAGCTTAAAATGAAATGTAAGATGGTCGACCGTGCCGCGTAAATTTTTTAAATTGAAATTAAAAATTCCCCCCCCCTATGAGAGGATTAGAAGGAAGACGTTGAAGACGTGGAGTGCTTCGCAGATTTCCAATGAAACCATCCACCCGATCTAAATGCCAGAAAGATGGACAATGCATATGCACTGGTGGTATATGAAGAAAATTAACCTGATATAACTCTATTGTTATTTTAGGACAACAATTGTTATTGTAGGAATTTACAGGCTATTTCTGTGTTCCATATATATTTCATGGAAACTGCTTCTATGTTCCATATGTATTTCATGGCTACTTTATACTGCTAACCGAGTTATTCATCCTTGGTATTTTGTCCAGAGAGGAACTCGAATTTTAGCCCGGACCTGATAGAGTTTCACCGAGAGCTTTTATCCAACTATTTCCTTGTTCAAAATCTATTTTAACTTTGAAAAGTGTGGTATCCAGTTCAAATCTATGCTTGGTGTCTGATTCCATTCAGTGTATTTTACAGACTGGCGTTTTCCTTCCCAACTTACTTTTTTTTACGGACGAGGAGTTTTCTTTCCCAAGCGGTTTCCAGTTTCTTCTTATTTTCAAGCCTGCGATCATGTCTATATGCAGTGAAAGTACTTCTTTGCCAATAAGAATATCATGATGGAGCTTAAACTTCTCTTATAGTGCCGTCTTCGAACACACAGACACCAGGTATTGAGAAAATAACAAATTCGTTTAAGCATGGCACAAAGAATGATTGATTGGAATGTCAAATGCTACCGAAGTATAAATCTTCATTGCTGTAAATAGGGTTTCATTTCCTTAGGTTTCTCTTAATCTCGAGGCGGAAAGCCTACGATAAAGCTTAGCCGGCAAGTGAAATTATCTGCGTTATTGGCCGAAGGATTTTGAATCTAGTGTTGTAAGTTATCGTTGCGCAAAAACTGGAAGCTGGAGGAGAAATATTGTTTGCTGAGTAGTAGTGTCGTATTTCATCACTGTAATTTTTTAATTAAAGTAACGTTCATAAGGGCTTTTTGTGGGACGACTGGTATGTATAATGGATGTTCCAAGTTCTAAAATGACACATTTTTGTCCTTGTGATAATTTTTGAATCAAAATATATTCATAACGGTTTTCTCATGAGATGTATGTTTCAGTTCGTTGGAGTCATCAAGATCTTTTATGATTTACCATTGTTAAAAAGAATCAACATCCTAATTAAAAATCACCATGTCCAAATAGAATATGATTCCTCTTGAAGAAGGGAAAGATGGAAACCTTTGACGTCGGTTGCGTAAGATTCAACTGGGAGTATAGGTGAACAACGTTAGATGTCTTAAAATAACTTTATAAGAGAATCGAGGTATATGTATAATTGTTTATATTTTCATTTAATATATTTATGTTCTAATGTAGATTTATTTAATGTAAATTTATATATTAAAATAGAGAATTTAAGCATATTAAATTTGTATTTAATATTACATAAATTGTAAAAATATTTTAAAAAATAGAATATATATATAGATATAGATATTATTTAATTTTTATTTAAAAATTTGGAAATGATAAAATAAAAAATATTCACATATATATTGTTCATTATCCTTATATTGTTATTAAAATACATTTATTAGAATATCATAGTATATGACATAAATTTATTTAATGTAATAAAGTTTCATAAAATTATAATTAAAACAAATAAATATCTATTTTATATTAAATTAATTTTCTAATTTATTATAATTTAACAATGTATAGTGAAAATATATTATAATGGAGTTTGTATTTTAGGTTATTAATTATTTTAAGAGATTTCTCAATTATAATGAAGGTATTAGAGCAATAAATTAAATTAGTCACATTTTTAAATTGATGTGAAATCATCAAAATATGAGTAAAATATCATATATCACATTCTTTAATGGTTGATCACATGCATCATTTTAGTAATTAATGTTTGTATTAGGACTCATCTCTATTGATTTTAGAGGAGCTGCTTTTGGAGGATGGTTCTCAACCCTTCTTACATTGGATAGTTTCTCTTGGATTTGGCTAAAATATTTAGTAAACATTTGTGCCAAATTTGTAGTGGCTAAAATATTTAGTGATGATGATGATGATGATGATGGTTAACGTCCACTGAGACCAATCTTTGGTCTATCGGACCTAAAGAAAAGATTTATTTAGTTTGATTTAAGATTTTATTCCTATGCTCAAAAAGCTTGGAGAGAAGCCTCCCGAGCTCACTATAATTTTGACATCTTAAAAGAATAGGAAGCTCAGTGTTGCAACAAAGATTATGAAAATTGAGCTCTAATGTGGTTGTACGCAGGGCACTCTAAGAGGACGTGATTTTCATCCTCGATGTTCATATTCTCACAGAGATGGCAGATCCTTTCCATACATGGTGTTTTAGGAACTGTCCAACGACCTGTTTCACTATGGAGCTCATGAGAGTTTGTTCTAATCTTGGCTATATTTGTGCCAAATTTGTAAGAGTAATTATTGTAAGGCAATAAGAATGGAAAGCAATTGCAAGGATGGATTGATTATGCTAGGGCTATAACTAAGGTGGGAATTTGTGAGAATGTTTATGGTTTTGAGAGTTGTAATTTGCATTTGGTATCTTATCCTTTTGTCTCCCTAGTATTTCTTCTAGAAAATTAGAATTTATTTTGTGATTTATGGGCATATGAAGAAGCTACTTTATTTGTATAACCTTGTTGCTATTACATTTGTGTTTAACAATGTTTGTTCATTAGTTATATTTTGTTTAAATTTTTCAATGTAGAAGGCCATTGTTATAGATAGTGTGGTGCTTATGGTTTTGGCTTATTCTCATCCCAAGAATATCATCATTTCTCTCTATCAATTTAATTGTATAGATTAAATTGGCATATGTATCCTTGATTTTATTCTCAATGGGATTATCCATTTTAAAAATTATTATATGCTTTTTCTAGTTCCTTGTCTTAGTTCCACTCTAGATATTTGTATCCTTTTTCTATGTATTTAAAGTGACAAAAATTTCTATTTCCACACTAAGAAAAATATTCTTTGCATGTCCATATCCTTATGTGACAAAATGTAGAAATAAATAAATCATAAAATACATATTATCAATGAGAAGAATCTAGATGTAATAATGATCAAATACCACTTTATTTTAATTACTCCCAACACAACACCATCATGAACATGTTTGTACATCCAAAAAATAGGATATATATATTCTGATGCAGCGACATTAGGCTAAAACAAATTCCATGTATTTTTGTTAGACTTAGGGGTTTTTAGTTTTCAAGAGAATTAGATTTTATGTAATGAATTTAGTGGGTTCCAATTAATTTTAATTAAATGTGGAGAGAATTGTAACTGCTCTCGAATGATTAGTTGGGCATATGAAGAGACAAGAGATTCGAAAAGACTGCAGAGTAGGAATGACTTGGAATCAGTTTCCACAAATCTAGGGATTTAGTCTAGGGTTAGGAATTTGGGAATTGTAAGAGTCTGGTGAGCTATTAGGGAACCTGAATCTTAGTATTTCGCATAAATGTAAGACTACGGGCAGATAGGTAGCAGACAGGAGCTGTTCAAAGCTGTGCAGAGTAGTGAGGATAGAAAGGGTGATTGATTGAAGATCAGGCCAATAACAATTGTAATTTGGTTCAGATGTATATATGAAGAATCAGTTTACTGAGATATATGTGCATCAATTTATTGAACTCGGTGATAGGGTTTTAGATGATGTTCTGCTTTTAAATGAGAAATCGATATAATTGTTGTAGACAGGTCTGAATTGGATTGAATAAATATATGTATACATCTGGAAAGATTGAGCAAATGTGCAATTGACTAAATTCAATCAACGATCACTGAAAGGATCATTGATGCAAGAGAGAGAACAAATTTAAAATTCGGAAAGTGATATCACGAGGTCGAATTCGATTTGGGATTTTTGAATTTTGTTATGTAGAATTTGTAGAGTGGGAACCCGAATTATTCGGATGCAGAGTTTATCAATAAGAACATCTCATTATTCTGTTCATATTTATGTGTATCAAAGTTATTCTATTTTATCGTTTCTGGCCATTTGCAAGTTTTAAGGAAAGTGTTTTAGCTTTACATTGCTATTTTGAAATTATTGTATTAAAAAAAAATTGAATATACTGACTGGTTTAAAACACGTGGACATTATTTATTACATGTAATTAAATAATTTTTTTAAATATTTATGATAAATCACAGATTTCAAAATTCTAAAAAAATAAAAATATTTATATAAACTAAAGTAAAATAATGAAAATTAATTTAATTCAGTATTAAATGTATTAAAATCTAAAATTTTAAAATAAATATAATTAAATTATAAACTATATAATTTTTTTTATTAAATTCATATTTAATATTTTTTTTTTCATTTTATAATTATAAAATATATTGTTTAAAATATATATTTAAAATAAATAATTTAATAATTATATTAATGTAATATAAAATTAATAAAACAAAACTCAACATATAATACATTAACTTTTTTCCCATAAAAAATAGAAGAAAAACCATTATCCCTAATATACATATCAACATTACTTTCCTTACTTTATGTTATATACCAAATATGAGATTAATGGATAAATTTATATATTAAAATAATTCTATAATTACTTTGAAAAATGAAAAAATATAATAATTAATTAATTAAAAATAGTAAAAAATAACATATACAAAATATAGGATTATTTGATAAGTTTACATATCAAAATAATTTTATAAATATTTTGAAAAAACTAAAAAAACACCATAATTAACTAATTAAAGATGAGTAAAGTTAACATTATATTTTAATTAGAAATGTTAGTTTAAATTATAAAATCTTAGATTATTATTATTATTTTGCATTTTATATAATTGTTAAAATGACTATGCTAGTTAAATTATAAAATTATAAATGAAAGAATGAATGAGATTGTATCTCCTTTATGATAGTTTAATTCTCCAAAAAATTGCTTCCATCTTCATCCCTTCCTCATGAAGCTTGTCAATACCATGAATTTTTGTGACATTTTTAGCAATGATAAAAAGTTGCAAATTACCATATATAAAAAGACATTGTGATAAGTTTTTGACACTATATTTTTAAAAAACAATAGTTTAAGCTTGCCACCATTTAGCCACCATCATTGTGTGTTTAAGGACATGATGGTTAGGATCATTAAATCTGTGTTAAGCAACTAGTGTGTTGGGCATATTGCTTTTTTGTGGGATGGGTGTATCATTTATGGGTGGGGTTTAGGTCTCTCATTCATGTCCATATGGAATATAAAGTGGGATGCTTATGTATGTCTCTTGTTTGTGAAGGTTAAATGTGTCATTTATGTGTGTAAGTTGGGTGCAACATTTACGAGTGTGACTTAGACTTATTGTTTTGGTGCATGACTTTGATTTCTCATCTATGTATGTTAGTTAGGTATATCACTTATGTGAATGAATTAGGTGTATAATTTACATGTTGTTTATATGTCTAGGCCAGATACATTATTTTGATGTATCATTTATACACACAACATAAAATACATAAAAGTTTCACTTTTATAAGCTCTTAGTGCCAACACAATGTACAGACTAACTTAAAATACATCTTAGACAATGACCAATAAAATGTTCCATTGAATACACATGATGAAACCTTTCATTTACTTCTCATACACATAAATATTATTTGATTATAAATACTACTTAATTATTGTAGGTGGTAACTCGATAATAGTTTTTAATATTATAGTAAAAGATATATATACATTTTTTTTTAAATTGATAAAATAAATATTTATAATTAAAAATCAAATATATAACACTACCGATTTACCATTTTAATAGTGATTTTGGCTAGAGGAGCTTCTACAAAAACCATTGCTTAAAATGTTGCAAGAGTGCTTTTCCAAGATAAATCCCTAAAAATAAACATTTTATGGATGTAGTTTTTTAAATCATTTTTAAAATTTAAATTTTAGTCTTATTGGTTTTAAAATTACCCCCAAATTATTGATGATTGAATTTTAAGGGAAATTAAAAACAAAAATGAAAAACATTTCTAAAACATTGAAAATTAAATTTTTAAATCATTATAATATGTTCTTATAAAATTATAAATAGGAATATATTTTTGTAAATGTTAAGTTTTATATATATATATATATATATATAATCAAACTTATCTCTTTAGTGGATTCCACCGGATTTCATTGAAGCTATTGGAAACACTAAATTGAACACTTTATCAAAATAGACAACGAAACACTCACTAATGGGTCATATCATTCATTTGTATTTGTGTTAAATTGGATTTATGTGAAGGTCTTTAAGATAAAATCATTTTAAAATGGGATGGTAAGGAACATCATCACCCTCTAGAAAGTGATAAGATTTCTTTTAGATGCAGATCTTGTTAGTAGCTCGAGCATCTTCCTAGTGCATGCCCTGTCTCTAAAGGGGTGTCTGGATCCCTGGAGCTGCGAAAACCCAATCGCAGATGGCGTGATCAGGAGGCAACATTAAGTGTCAAGAATGTGGCAAGCTATAAGAAGAACAACTCTCAGCAGAAAAATGCACCTCCTAGCTTGCCAAATGCTTTTAACAATGGATAAGGTGGGAGGTTTACCAACAATGAAAGTAAATATGATGCCAGAGAGAAACACACATTTTGAATAGTGAGAAGAAACACTTGGAAATGATAAATGCCCCTTTTTCAAGGAATTTTTCTCTAATTTTGTTCAATAGATGATGAAGCTTGGCAATGTTAGAGGGAATATTTGTTCCAAAAAGTGAAACACTTTGGACAATGCACGACATTCAATCATTCTCCTTTACATTGGCTTGATCCTCTTAACATTTGTTTTCATTTATTCAATATCTGCTTATAAGATGGAAATATTTTCTTTATTAAATCATTATTCAAATATGGCTATTCCAATAATTGAAACTATATGAAAGAACTAGGGTTGGATTTGAATCATTATACGTTTTAAGCTCTCATTTTTTGATGGGATAATAAATTGATTAATCTATATATATTTTTAAAATTTCAACTTTTGTTATATGAATTATTGATTTAATTTTATTGTACATATATTGAGGTAGAGTGAAACAATTTTATTTACGATTTCAATAATATTAATTGAAATATTAATTTTTGTTAATCTATTTAATTTTAAAGGATTGTGTTTTATTTATCAAATATGCTAACCAAAAGAAAAAAAATTAATTGCTTACCAAGGGGCAAAGACTTTAATAAATTTTGATGGATAGTAACTACTAAAAAGTCATGACATTTATATTTTTTGCTCCTACTTAATAAAGTGCTGAAGAAAACATAAATAATGGTGGGTAGTAACAACTGTGGTAAGTGTTATACAAATATTTGCTTAAAATATGATGGGTAGTAATTGATAGTAAATATGTTATTTACATGAATATGAACTATTTCAAAGGATTTTATTTTTTGATAGTTTCTTATGAAGCTTAACAATGAAAACTCCAAAAGTATCTAAAAATCGTGGCATAAATATTATAACTGCATCAAAAAATTATGGCAAAAAATATGAGACAGTTATCCACATGGCATTGTGTTGTGCAAAGGCTTATGACATTATTAGATTTTTTTTTAATATAATTTCTATATAACCAATTAGAAAAAACCAATTTACATTTAAAAAAACGAGTCGTCTTTAAGTTTGCAACGGATTTCAAATTAATCTTCTCCACCATCTAATGTTTCATTCTCCTCAAACACATTTGACCAAAGGATGGAGATAAAAATGTTGCAGTGAAATTTGAAATCACAAAGCAGTTTGAGGCATTTAAAGAGAGCACGCCAATTCTGCTACTGAATGAAAATGTGCCTATGTATTACAGTACTATCAAGAAAATTTACTGTTTTCCAACATAACATTTAAAAGTAAACCACAAATATCCATTAACTGCATCATCGAATTCCTGATGTTCTCTTTTCATTTATATAGAAAAAATGAAGTACATGTACACACTTGCAGCTTATCAGAAGCTGGAATAATTTTAAGCTCTTCTAACGCTAGCTAGGGAAACCAATATAACCATAACAACAAAGTGCTCCACACTAGGAATCACATGTAACCAAAGTTGGCCACTCCATCATGAATCGGTATGTTGGACAATAAACAAAAGAATGCAGTTTCTATCACAACTTTTTTCTGAAGCCAATTTCTGTGTTGTCTCCAAGTTCTGTGATATCAGTGACCCAATCATTTTCAGATAGAGGGGGACCCATTGAAGAATTTGTTGTGCCTGTAACATGACAATGCATTTTTCATCAGAGAAGATAATAAGATGTCAAGTAATAAATGCATCAGAATACAAAGAAGATCAATTAAAAGTCTCGTCCTAAGCACCTTGACTCATCTGATAAAAATAGTTATAGGGTGTCTTTGAACATCCTTCATTTGAAATCACATTGATTGGACGTTCCAGCCCTGCAAACATTCCAGCACTACATTAACAACATGAACAACAACCAGTGCTAAATGTAAGGAGCGAAGTCAATGCAAAAAAACATGGAAATTCACCAATTTCCGTGATGTCAGTGGCCCAATCATGTTTTGGTCGAGGGGGGCCCAATGACGAACCAGCTGTGTTTGTAAGATGACAACACAGTTTCCATCAGAGAAAAAAATAACATGTCAAATAATAGATGCATCAGAATACATAGCAGATCAATCAGCAATCTCGTCAAATGTACCTTGACTCATGTGATCAAAAGGTTGATTGTGGGTCTGTGAACATCCTTCCTCTGTAATCACACTATTCGGATGTCGCGGCCCTGCAAACATTACAACACTACATTAAGCTAAAAGAAATAGCAAAGATCAAAGACATTGAAACAAAATTGAAAAATCGACAAAGCGATCTAAACATAGCAACAAATTTGGAAGATCACAAATTTGATTTAAACAAACTGATATCATCTCTCTATAAAACTTACTTGGAACAGTAGAGGAAGCATTGTTGGAGGGAGGACGACCACGCCTGTTGAGGTGTGGAAATTCAAATGGTTCATCTTCAGATGCAGAGACATTCAAATCAATATTTAAGGTGACATTCCTTTTCCTTTTATTTATTTTTTTTGGACTAAGGAAACTCTTCTTCCTCTTCAAGGATGACTCATAAGCACCCAAACCACGGACGAAGTCATAATCCATAATATTAAGATTATTAGCATCATCCACAAATCTTTTAGCCAGATCAATCAACTGTTTTGTCTTGTTCATAGTAGAAGGAGGACTATTCCGAATCAGGTCTAGATAACCAAACAACTCCTCTCTCAACACACCAAGTTCTTCAACATTGTCATCTTCAATATTGGTTGGGATAATATCTGCAGGAAGGTTTAGCGCCTCTGTACTTATCTCAAAAGGGGCATTCAACTGATTGGGTGTGGTATGAAGATCCAATAAAGGGTCTTAATCCATCAAGGAGGAATGAAACCAATCTACCTTATCCTTTAGTTTATATAAATATTTTTATTTTTTTAGAATTTTGAAATCTGTGATCTATCATAAATATTTAAAATAATTATTTAATTACATGTAATAAATAATGTCCACGTGTTTTAAACCAATGAGTATATTCAATTTTTTTTAATACAATAATTTCAAAATAGCAATGTAAAGCTAAAACACTTTCCTTAAAACTTGCAAATGGCCAGAAACGATAAAATAGATTAACTTTGATACACATAAATATGAACAGAATAATGAGATGTTTTTATTGATAAACTCTGCACCATAGACACCCCGAATAATTCAGGTTTCACTCCACGGATTCTACATAACAGAATTCAAAAATCCCAAATCGAATTCGACCTTTCTGGTATCACTTTCCGAAATTTAAATTATGTCTCTCTCTTGCATCAACGATCCTTTCAGTGATCGTTGATTGAACTTAGTCAATTGCACATTTACTCAATCTTTCCAGATGCATAAATATATTTATTCAATCCAATTCATACCTGTCTACAACAATTATATCGATTTCTCATTTAAAAGAAGAACATCGTCTAAAACCCTATCACCGAGTTCAATAAATTGATGCACATATATCTCAGTAAACTGATTCTTCATATATACATCTAACCAAATTACAATTATTATTGGCCTGATCTTCAATCAATCGCCCTTTCTATCCTCACTACTATGCACAGCTCTTAATAGCTCTTGCCTGCTACCTATATGCCTGTAGGCTTACATTTATGCGAAATACTAAGATTCAGGTTCCCTAATAGCTCACCAGACTCGTACAATTCCCAAATTCCTAACCCTAGACTAAATCCCTAGATTTGTGGAAACTGATTCCAAGTCATTCCTACTCTGCAGTCTTTTCGAATCTCTCGTCTCTTCATATGCCCAACTAATCATTCGAGAGCAGTTACAATTCTCTCCACATTTAATTAAAATTAATTGGAACCCACTAAATTCATTACATAAAATCTAATTCTCTTGAAAACTAAAAACCCCTAAGTCTAACAAAAATGCATGGAATTTGTTTTAACCTAATGTTGCTACATCAGAATATATATATCCTATTTTTTGGATGTACAAACATGTTCATGATGGTGTTGTGTTGGGAGTAATTAAAATAAAGTGGTATTTGATCATTATTACTTCTAGATTCTTCTCATTGATAATATGTATTTTATGATTTATTTATTTCTACATTTTGTCACATAAGGATATGGACATGCAAAGAATATTTTTCTTAGTGTGGAAATAGAAATTTTTGTCACTTTAAATACATAGAAAAAGGATACAAATATCTAGAGTGGAACTAAGACAAGGAACTAGAAAAAGCATATAATAATTTTTAAAATGGATAATCCCATTGAGAATAAAATCAAGGATACATATGCCAATTTAATCTATACAATTAAATTGATAGAGAGAAATGATGATATTCTTGGGATGAGAATAAGCCAAAACCATAAGCACCACACTATCTATAACAATGGCCTTCTACATTGAAAAATTTAAACAAAATATAACTAATGAACAAACATTGTTAAACACAAATGTAATAGCAACAAGGTTATACAAATAAAGTAGCTTCTTCATATGCCCATAAATCACAAAATAAATTCTAATTTTCTAGAAGAAATACTAGGGAGACAAAAGGATAAGATACCAAATGCAAATTACAACTCTCAAAACCATAAACATTCTCACAAATTCCCACCTTAGTTATAGCCCTAGCATAATCAATCCATCCTTGCAATTGCTTTCCATTCTTATTGCCTTACAATAATTACTCTTACAAATTTGGCACAAATATAGCCAAGATTAGAACAAACTCTCATGAGCTCCATAGTGAAACAGGTCGTTGGACAGTTCCTAAAACACCATGTATGGAAAGGATCTGCCATCTCTGTGAGAATATGAACATCGAGGATGAAAATCACGTTCTCTTAGAGTGCCCTGTGTACAACCACATTAGAGCTCAATTTTCATAATCTTTGTTGCAACACTGACCTTCCTATTCTTTTAAGATGTAAAAATTATAGTGAGCTCGGGAGGCTTCTCTCCAAGATTTTTGAGCATAGGAATAAAATCTTAAATCAAACTAAATAAATCTTTTCTTTAGGTCCGATAGACCAAAGATTGGTCTCAGTGGACGTTAACCATCATCATCATCATCATCACTAAATATTTTAGCCACTACAAATTTGGCACAAATGTTTACTAAATATTTTAGCCAAATCCAAGAGAAACTATCCAATGTAAGAAGGGTTGAGAACCATCCTCAAAACGCTCCTCTAAAATCAATATGAGATAGGGTCCTATACAAACATTAATTACTAAAATGATGCATGTGATCAACCATTAAAGAATGTGATATATGATATTTTACTCATATTTTTATGATTTCACATCAATTTAAAAAGGTGACTAATTTAATTTATTGCTCTAATACCTTCATTATAATTGAGAAATCTCTTAAAATAATTAATAACCTAAAATACAAACTCCATTATAATATATTTTCACTATACATTTTAAAATTATAATAAATTAGAAAATTAATTTAATATAAAATAGATATTTATTTGTTTTAATTATAATTTTATGAAACTTTATTACATTAAATAAATTTATGTCATATATCATATACTATGATATTCTAATAAATGTATTTTAATAACAATATAAGGATAATGAACAATATATATGTGAATATTTTTTATTTTATCATTTCCAAATTTTTAAATAAAAATTAAATAATATCTATATCTATATATATATTCTATTTTAAAAAATATTTTACAGTTTATGTAATATTAAATACAAATTTAATATGCTTAAATTCTCTATTTTAATATATAAATTTACATTAAATAAATCTACATTAGAACATAAATATATTAAATGAAAATATAAACAATTATACATATACCTCGATTCTCTTATAAAGTTATTTTAGGACATCTAACGTTGTTCACCTATACTCCCAGTTGAATCTTACGCAACCGACGTCAAAGGTTTCCATCTTTCCCTTCTTCAAGAGGAATCATATTCTATTTGGACATGGTGATTTTTAATTAGGATGTTTATTCTTTTTAACAATGGTAAATCATAAAAGATCTTGTTCACTCCAACGAACTGAGAGAAAACCGTTATGAATATATTTTGATTCAAAAATTATCACAAGGACAAAAATGTGTCATTTTAGAACTTGGAACATCCATTATACATACCAGTCGTCTCACAAAAATCCCTTATGAACGTTACTTCAATTAAAAAAATACAGTGATGAAATACGACACTACTACTCAGCAAACAATATTCTCCTCCAGCTTCCAGTTTTTGCGCAACGATAACTTACAACACTAGATTCAAAATCCTTCGGCCAATAACGAAGATAATTTCACTTGCGAGCTAAGCTTTATCGTAGGCTTTCCTCCTCGAGATTAAGAGAAACCTAAGGAAATGAAACCCTATTTACAACAATGAAGATTTATACTGCGGTAGCATTTGACATTTCAATCAATCATTCTTTGTGCCATGCTTAAACGAATTTGTTATTTTCTCAATACATGGTGTCTGTGTGTTCGAAGACGGCACTGTAAGAGAAGTTTAAGCTCCATCATGATATTCTTATTGGAAAAGAAGTACTTTCACTGCATATAGACATGATCGCAAGTTTGAAAATAAGAAGAAACTGGAAACCCCTTGGGAAAGAAAACTCCCCGTCCGTAAAAAAAAGTAAGTTGGGAAGGAAAACGCCATTCTGTAAAATACACTGAATGGAATCAGACACCAAGCCAAATTTGAACTGGATACCACACTTTTCAAAGTTAAAATAGATTTTGAACAAGGAAATAGTTGGATAAAATCTCTCGGTGAAAATCTGTCAGGTCCGGGCTAAAATTCGAGTTCCTCTCTGGACAAAATACTAAGTATGAATAACTCGGTTAGCAGTATAAAGTTGCCATGAAATACATATGGAACACAGAAGCAGTTGCCATGAAATATATATGGAACACAGAAATAGCCTGTAAATTCCTACAATAACAATTGTTGTCCTAAAATAACAATAGAGTTATATCAGGTTAATTTTCTTCATATACCACAAGTGCATATGCATTGTCCATCTTGTTGGCATCTAGATCGAATTGGATATGGTATCATTGGAAATCTGCGAAGCACTCCACGTCTTCCACGTCTTCCTTCTAATCCTCTCATAGGGAGGGAATTTTTCATTTCAATTTAAAAAATTTACGCGGCACGGTCGACCATCTTACATTTCATTTTAAGCTCAAATTTTGAGCGGGAATTCAGAATTTGAAATCTTGAGCACGGAGGTTTCATTGAATGCATTATACGGAGGAGTCTTTTCCACCATCTGCATTGCAGTAGCAGTGGAGTAAACAGGGTGGCGCATTGCGAGGTGGAGGCTACTTGATTGGCGCGTGGTGGAGGGAGCGCTCATCACTTGTAGTTTGGAGGAGTCTCTCGTTTTTCGTTCTTGCCTCGTCAATGGGGTCCACCATCGGGGAGGTAGGAGAATAGACAAGGTCGACTGGAGGGCGGATCGGAGGTTGTCACATCGACTCCCGATTAAGTCGAGCGAAAAACTCCTCCTTGAAACTAATGCAGTCTCAAAGAATATTAATAGTTTGCTTACTTATTACTATGTTTAATAGCATATCTTCACCGTTGTAATAACTCTATCGATATTTGTTCTCATATACGGGCATATTTTTTCTTTTGAAAGTTTTGTGTTTCATGATTTCGTAAATATACATAATTTGAATGTGGGTAACTATAGTATAATCAAGAGCAATTTTTGGATGTTGTGGAACTTCTAAACTATTTATCTTCATTGTTTATGTTTTTTAAAGACAGCATAGATTTTGAGAAAATAATTTTAAAAAAATTATGATGGGATGATGAAAGGTTTTGAAATGAACATTATTAGGCTGCAAGCTAAAGAGGACTTTGTAGCCAACACGAAGTGTTTTATATTTTTTGGATTGCATGTTTTGAGAAGACTATTCATGCATTTAAGGAAGTGGACTATGGGTGTTTTGTATTGTATGTTTTTTGTCTTTTTAGTTTAAGTGAATAATAGTTGAATGCATTTTTATATTCAATTACATAAAGAATGTAAAGAAACATTTTTGTTGAATGTGTTAGTAATGACTACTTCAAAAGAAAATTAAACTATAAATGAAAAAAAAAATCACACATATTAAAATTTACTATTAGTGAAATATTCATCTCTTGCAAGTATTTTTTTCCATCTATTTGAAAGTTTCTTTACTTTTTCATACTTATATCCTTTAAAACAAAGGAATTGCAATCGGACTTATATCCTTTAAAACAAAGGAATTGCAATCGGACTCAAATAGATCAACAAATACCCATAACTAGTTAGACAATCACAGTAGTTTATAATTTCTATTATTGGTCATTGTAAACCAAACTTCTTTTTAAGAGCTTAAAATTTTTCTTATTCTTCAGAAACTTATTACATTACCATTTTTTAATTAAGAATAGTTCTTTTAAAATAACAATTAATAAAATTGCCAAACAATACAATGGTAAAAAAACATTGTATATCCCACCATACAATTTATATTTTTTCTTATTACTGAAATAATAAATTGAGGCATGAAAAATTTGATTGTTTAAGTTATGATTAAATATTAAACTTATCCTTTCATTTTAAACTCTTATATCCTTATTCTTATATAATTGTCGTACTAAGCCATCATTAC
The DNA here is from genome assembly GCA_034641835.2 of Pinus albicaulis. Taxonomy (NCBI): domain Eukaryota; kingdom Viridiplantae; phylum Streptophyta; class Pinopsida; order Pinales; family Pinaceae; genus Pinus; species Pinus albicaulis. The sequence goes on along the minus strand of JAXQQM020082849.1, from coordinate 2,990 downwards.
TAAACTCATACTTATTAAAACTATAATATGTTTGTTGTGGGCCATGATTATTAAATTTACATGTATTGAAACCATGCTATGCCTATACTATAGAAGTTCTTAAAATCACTCCAAACATTGATGAATATATATCAAGATTCATAATGACTTGAAAATTGTTTTAATATTTATTATCTTGCCGCAGGTAGAGATATCACAATGCATATCTGGTTTACTTTAAATTAGCAAAATGAGCAAAATTTTCATATTTTGTCTCTATTAGCTTGGAATCATGGTTGCAAATCTTAAAAATAGTTTTTTTTTTTAATTAAAAATTAATTATTTAATGTATTTTTTTTAAACCGGTTCATTGAGATTTGACCGCTACCAGTTAGACCAGTTTCGGTTCGAAACCCGGTTCATTAGCTCCACCGGTTCTGGTTTTAATAAAACTATATATATATATATATGATTAATAATCTTTACAAGACACTACTTTTTGTTTATGTTGTAGATTGTTGGGTGAATATTTGTTACCATCGCCAAATACTTTACCTTGAACATATCGAGATCTACGTGCTATTATGAAACACTTTGGAATGGAATATAACACTATAGATGCATGTCCTAAAGATCATATTATATATTATGGAGAACATGCGTTGAAAACAGAATGTCCGAAATGTGGTACCAGTAGATATCGAACAGATCAACTAACCAAAAAGGTGCCTCAAAAGGTTCTTCGTCATATTCCCATAATTCCACGTTTTTAGCGAATGTTCAGGTGTAACAGCATAGCACAGTTTATGGATTTCCATGCAAAGAATAGAAGTGGAGATGGTGTTCTTTGAATGCCTGCAGATGGTTCTGCATTTAGAGAAATCGAGGAAAAATATGTAGATTTTAAAAATGAACCTCGTAATGTCAGGCTTTCATTGGCAGTTGATGGTGTTAATCCATTCGGAGAGCTTATATCTACTTACTCAGTGTGGCCTATTTTCATTATCAACAATAACATTCCTCCTTGGATGTCAATAAATAGGGAGCGCATAATGTTGACTATGATTATTCCAGGTATTTGATACATTATTTCTTTGAATGTAACATTTTCATTTCTCTCGTTGTTTGAATAAATATATATTTTATTTATTTACTTACTTATATATACATATATCATGGGAGTAGTTATTATGTTCCGTAATTTTGAACAATTAGGTAAGTACCAGGTCAAAGATATGAATGTATATATTGAGCCTCTTATCGATGAGCTAATACAATTATGGCATGGCATCACTATGTATGACATCACTAAGCCAATCAAGCAGAAGAGATTTCAATGTCGTGGAATGCTTGTATGGACAATTCATGATGCCCCGGGACTAACACATGTTTGTGGTATGTAATATTTCATTGCACTTTAATATGATACATAATTATCTAAATTAGACATACCATATTGCATTTTTTAAAAATGATCTCATAGTATATTAATTGTTATTGATCCATCTATTGCAGGTCTTCAAACAAAGGGTAGATTTGCATGTCCAGTTTGTGGCCCTAAGATGAAGTATCGTCATTCAGCAGACTTAAAAAAGATGGTGTTTGATGATTTTAGGCACTTCCTCCCTAGGAACCATAAGTATTGTACTACTGAAAAACATCTTTTCAATGATAAAGAAGAAACTAGATTAAAACCACGAAGAATGACACCTCAGTTGTGGATGTTGGAATATAACAGAATTAATAATCGTCGAGCAGCTGATACGTAATGTGTGTGTATATATATATATATATCTATATTATTTGTTTATGTAATGTTTGGAGTTTTTGTTTTAACTAATGAATTTATTTTATTGTATTTTATAATTAATATTGTTCTGATTTATTTTATTCTTTGATATCAAGGTCATCGTCGCCATGAAGGTACTAATATTGTACTTCCACCTGGAATGAAATGTTAACCTTCTCAATTCGCAAGGTTGCCCTACTATGAGGACCTAAAAATAGCTCATTTGTTTGATACAATGCATGTCGGGAAGAATGTGACAGAAATGTTATGGCGAACCATAGATGGTGCACATGAGAGAGATAAAATTGACAAAATTTGTGCTGACATTGAGAAATCAAATCATGCAATGAAAAGTGTGATCGAAGGATCAAATAACAATGGAGGTCGAAATTATAATAATATTCCATGGTTATTAACAGAACACCAAAGCAATGATGTAAAAGAGGTCGTTAGAAGAATTAAATTTCCAACAGGTTTTGCTTCAAACATAAATAATATCTTAACGAAGAAAGGTGACTTCAGTGGGGTGAAAACCCATGATTGGCATACCTTTATTAAGGTAATTTTTTTGGTATACGTTTTTGTTTGTTATTGCTTGAATACATATTTTAAATTTTCCTTTTTTCTGTTTAATTTGGAAACCAATAACGATTCATTTTTTATTGTTATAGTATGTTCTACTGTATCTCTCCCAAACGACTTCAACAACAATGCCAAACAAGTTATATATGGTCTTAGTAAATACATGAGGTAAGTAGTTTTGATTTATACGCAAAATCTAATTGCTACAATTTATTTTTGTACTTGATGAAATGATGTATTAATTTACTTGTAATGAAATATATATTATGTTTCATTGAAATAACCTTGCGTAATGATTTGCAGATGGTTTTCATTGAAAGAAATCCATCGAGATGAAATAAAGTATTGGAAGAGAGAAATTCCTCGGCTAATGTGTGAAATGCAAAAGTATCTACCTCCAACATTTTTCAATGCACAAGAACACTACTTGATACACCAAGTTGAGGAGATTGAAATGTGTGGACTAGTACCTAGGTCGATGTGGATGGCGAGGCTTTTGAAATCCTTGGAGGCTTTTACCAGGATTAAAAATAGACAAAGAGTATGTCTCGAGGGTTCTATGGTAGAGGGATATATGGTATATCAAACCATGGTTTATATTAGTCATTATGTATAATACATGTAATGTTTCATTTTTTTA